>CM070789.1:23249508-23464508 GCA_036346955.1 Dipus sagitta | reverse complement strand
AGTGGCCCACTTGACTTCTGTGCCCCTTTGCTTTGCTTGGTCCAATTAGCAGCACAACCGCCCGTTCTTGCCCATCTAGTGCCCACATTCATCTCGTCAGTCTCTCTGTCCGTCTGAAGCTTTTAAAAAGTATTTTATTCTTTAAAATATATTTTTATTGACAACTTGCATAATTGTAAACAATATCCCATGGTAATTCCCTCTCCCCCCCCCCATTTCCCCTTTGAAATTCCACTCTCCATCATATCCCCTCCCCCTCTCAATCAGTCTCTCTTTTATCTTGATGTCATCATCTTTTCCTCCTATTATGATGGTCTTGTGTAGGTAGTGTCAGGCGCTGCGAGGCCAGGAATATCCAGGCCATTTTGTGTCTGGAGGAGCACATTGAAAGGAGTCCTACCCTTCCTTTGGCTCTTACATTCTTTCTGCCTCCTCTTCCACAATGGACCCTGAGCCATGGAAGGTGTGATTGAGATATTGCAGTGCTGAGCACTCCTGTCACTTCTTCTCAGCAACATGGTGCCTTCTGAGTCATCCCAAGGTCACTGCCATTTGAAAAGAGAAGGTTCTCTAACCAAAAGTGAGAGTAGCATTAATATATGGGTATGAACATTAAGAGAAGTGCTTACTGGGCAGTTTGGTGAGCATAGTATATACCAAGAATTATTTTATTTTCATTTATTTGTTTGAGAGAGAAAGAGAGAGAGAGAGAGACAGACAGACAGAGAGAGAGAGAGAGAGAGAGAATGAATGGGTATGTCGGGACCTCTAGCCACTGCAAATGAACTCCAGATGCATGTGCCACCTTTGTGCATCTGGCTTATGTGGGTCCTGGGGAATTGAACCTGGGTCCTTTGGCTTTGCAGGCAAGTGCCTCAACCACTAAGCAATTTCTCCAGCCCTGTCTCAAGCCTTTTTTTTTTTTTTAAATTACGGGGGGGGGCTAGGCCACGAGATAGTTTTCAGGCCAATTCTGTCTGTCAAGATGAGTGACATGCCATGATAATAGATATATCAATTTCCAATAAGTAATGATATACTTAATAAGTAAATAAATAAATAAATAAAAAGAGTTGTGCCTCAATGATAGAGTGATTACTGGGGTAACAGAAGAAAACACAAACCGACAAGAAGAGTCAAGGAACCTGAATTTATTTCCACCGACGACACGGTGCCCCTCTAGCTGGGCACCCTGCCCATCTCTATGCCTGGTCTGTATTCTTCCTGGCTGTCCTTTCTCGCCAGTTTCAGGGAGAGGCCTTTGCAGACCACTGTGGATAAAAGTGATCCAAGGATCACCAAAGTGATAGCACTTATAGCTTACTTTACTATACCTTGTCCTCGATATTTGTGGTTATTGGCCCTTCATAGTATCTGTGTGACCTTGGACACGTTAGTTAAAGTTTCTATGACGCATCCATTTCCTTGTCCGTAAAGTGAGGTCAGTGACTTGTAATCGCGCCTGAGACAGCCATGGCTAGAACCTCGGTGCCCTGCACCTCCGGAAGGCGTCAGCGAGCCTTCAGACCACACTGCCGTGCTCCCCTGGCGGTTTGGGGAGGCTGAGGGAGATGAATGGCAAGGAAAGGAGTTAAGAAAAAAGAAGTCTCCGTCAACCCCTTAGACTGTGACAGTGAGGCCAAAGCAAGCTTTTATGAAAACCACATTTGAGGCCGGGAATAAAAAAAAAAAAAATAAGAGCAACATACTTTAAAAATTATTTATGATTTTAAGCACATGAAAGGCGTATCGTGTACCCAGGGGGTGGGGGGGGCCATAATGGGGAACAGCTGGCTAACATGTGTCTTGCCGTTTCTGAGGATGTTCATAATTCTCTGATGTCCAAGAATAACGTTAATAATGATACCACTGCTGATTGTATTAATAACAGGAAAAGGGGCACCGGGTGCCTTTCGGAGAAGGCAGAAGGAGAAACTGGCCCGCTGAGCTTGGTGGGAGCTGGGAGGGAGCACTTGTCTGCTTCCTCCTTAGGGGGATGCCACGGAGCCCACCGAGGATCAAAGGCCATTAGGGTCAAGGTCAAAGGCCCCGGAAGGGAGATCCAGGATTTTCCCAATGACTCCGGCAAGTGCCTGGTCCTCCGAGCCTCGGCTTCGTCGTCACCTGGAACACAGAGCTGCCGCTGCTCCTGCCTGGCCGGCCTGCCTCAGTGCGCCTTCCCGGGCCCCGTCTAGTGCGGGGGCTCCGCAAAGCCAGGGCCACTGGCCATCGCTGTGCAGCCCCGCACTCAGCCCGCAGAGCCTGGCCTGGGCAGGGGTCTGCCGACCACTCTCGCGCCGCTGATGGTGTGTGCGCTGCTTTTCCATGAAGCCTTTAAACGTCAAGGCATGTTAGGCCCGGGAAATCCTTCCAAAGCTGGTTAGTCCCGTCCCTTCTTTTACGATTTGTTAAGTGGGCCTAGAGGAGCTTTCGGTGTAAGGCTAATTACCGAGTCAACCGGAGTTCACCCAATGCCCCGCGGATTATGGGGCTTTCCCATCTGGCTGGCGGAAGAAGGTGTCCCCTCCAGATGTGTCTTTCTGCGGTCTCGACAGGTTTCCTGACAGCTATGCTGCTGTCTGTGCAAGGGGCACCTTACGCAGTTATCTGGGGTTCCTGGTGCTTGTCTCTCAAGTACTCCAGCCTATGAAGTTTTTTTCAAATTATATATATATATATATATATGGATTTTTTTTTGTTTTTGTTTTTGGTTTCTCGAGATAGGGTCTCACTCTAGCCCAGGCTGACCTGGATTTTCACTCTGTAGTCTCAGGGCGGCCTCGAACTCACGGCGATCCTCCTACCTCTGCCTCCTGAGTGCTGGGATTAAAGGTGTGCGCCACCGCGCCCGGCTATTGTATATGTGTATATATTTTACTGACAGCTTCTATAGTTACAGACAATAAACCATGGTAATTCCCTCCCCTCCCCCACTGTCCCCTTCTTAACTCCTCTCTCCATCATATCCCCTCCTCTCTCAACTAGTCTCTCTTTTGCTTTGATGTCATCATCTTTTTCTCCTATTATGAGGGTCTTGTGTGGGTATTGCTAGGCACCGTGAGGTCGTGGATATCGAGGCCAATTTCTGTCCAGACAGTTGTACGTAAGGAGTCCTACCCTTCTCCTTCGGCTCTTATATTCTTTCTGCCACCTCTTCCACCATGGACCCTCGAAGGGTGTGATAGAGATGTTTCGGTGCTGGACACTCCTCCGACACTTCTTCTCAGCAGTATGTTGCCTTTTGGGTCATCCCAGTGGTCATTGCCATCTGAAAAGAGAAGCTTCTCTAACCAAAAGTGAGAGTAGCATTAAAGTATGAATATGAACATTAAGTGTAGTGCTTTCAGGCCAGTTTGGTGAGAATAATATATGCATTTATCTAGGCAAGAGCAGGCTTTACACCCATCATGGCCTATGACTTGTTGCCTTGGTTTCCTGACACCTTTCTCTGTCTCCTTAACTCAGAGGAATTGAGGGGCTCCACCTGCTCCCCCTTTGCCACTCAAGGCAAGCTCCTGCAGCAACCACTGGCCTCTCCTTGTCCTGCTCCTCAGGGATTTCTGTGCCCCCTATTGCCTGATGTCTGGTGCCCCGAAAGCCGTAATCTCACATATGTTGTGTGAGTGTTTGGATTTTCTCAGGAGGAATGCTAAGTGTGTGTGGTGAGAAATAAACATGTTCTAGTTTTCCCTTAGAGGTGAAGAAACTGCTGAGGGTGGAACATCTGGTACAAAATTACACAGGGAGTTCGTGTCGGCAAGGACCAGGACCTCACTTAATCCTGTCAGTTAGAAATATTGTGTTCTTTACACTGGGGCCTAGCGCCCAGGGGACAGAACCCCACAGTCTACTGGAGAGCAGAGAGGCGAACCAGCAATTAGAAACAGATAAGTCATCAACTGGCAAATTTAAGACGCAGGCGCTTGAGCAAGGCATGACTGAGAACGAGGGGCGAGGAAGGTTTCTTGGGCAAGTGGATGTAAACCTTGGGGGTAAAGGAGAGGGAGGGATGATCTGGGTACAAAAAGAAATGAGGCAGATTCAAGTCTAGGAATGACATATACATGGATGTGGAAGGCAAGAAGGTCTTTTTCCCTCTAAGGCTAGTGTTCTTGGCATTGCACAAGGAAGTTACTAACACATGTTTTATTGTGAAGAGGCCCCTGGGTCCACTGCCTATCCCATAGAATCCCCAAATCCTTAGACACCTCTTTCCAACCGATATCTGCTATGATGTTTCAGCCATAGGATCTTTGGGCAGGGTCTTTGGGTTTGTGATGATGCATAGAAGTAACTGTGGGTTTCTGGGTCACGGGTGGGGGGATGACTGGCCCTTCATGGTGTTTGCTCTGAAGACAAATGATAATGTTGTTTTCAGAGATTTAGAGTGCCCCACCCAATCAAGAATGAGCCAAGACTTATCCTAATAACACTCCCGGTCCTAATAAAGACATCACAGGAGCCCACTGCTATAGGCTTATTTCTCTAACTGGGATTGCCAGATTCATGGCCAAGTTTAGGCTCAGGAAGTACTTGGAGTTCCCACTACTTCTGCCAATCCTGAGAGTGTATGCTAGCACGTAATGCTTAAAAACACAAGCACAAATAAATTGACAACAGAGGATGAGATTTGCTATCCAATTGGTTATTTCTAAGGTATTATCAGTCAGTGTGGGCCTGCTCCTCAGTGTCTGCTGTTCATCATCAGTCATGTGGCCTGGCTCCTCAGTGTCTGCTCATAGAGTCACGTGTGGCTGGCCCTCCATGTCGCTGTCAGTCATGAGTCATCTGTGCCTGGCTCTCCAGTGTCTATGTCATCATCATCACGGTGGCCTGGCCCTCCAGTGTCTGTGTTCGCATCAGTCATGTGTGGGCCGCTCCCCATGCTGTGTCAGTCATCCTATCTTGCTGACTCCTAGGTCTGTTCAGTCATCATATGGTGCCGGCTCCTCATGTCTGTGTTCATCATCAGTCATGTGTGGGCCTGGGCTCCTCCAGGTCTGTGTTCATCATCAGTCATGTGTGGCCTGGGCTCCTCCAGTGTCTGTGTTCAGTCATCAGTCATGTGTGGGCCTGGACTCCTCCAGTGTCTGTGTTCAGTCATCAGTCACGTGTGGGCCTGGACTCCTCCAGTGTCTGCTGTTCAGTCATCAGTCACGTGTGGGCCTGGGCTCCTCCAGTGTCTGTGTTCAGTCATCAGTCATGTGTGGGCCTGGGCTCCTCCAGTGTCTGCTGTTCAGTCATCAGTCACGTGTGGGCCTGGGCTCCTCCAGTGTCTGTGTTCAGTCATCAGTCACGTGTGGGCCTGGGCTCCTCCAGTGTCTGCTGTTCAGTCATCAGTCACGTGTGGGCCTGGGCTCCTCCAGTGTCTGCTGTTCAGTCATCAGTCATGTGTGGGCCTGGGCTCCTCCAGTGTCTGTGTTCAGTCATCAGTCATGTGTGGGCCTGGGCTCCTCCAGTGTCTGTGTTCAGTCATCAGTCACGTGTGGGCCTGGGCTCCTCCAGTGTCTGTGTTCAGTCATCAGTCACGTGTGGGCCTGGGCTCCTCCAGTGTCTGTGTTCAGTCATCAGTCATGTGTGGGCCTGGGCTCCTCCAGTGTCTGCTGTTCAGTCATCAGTCATGTGTGGGCCTGGGCTCCTCCAGTGTCTGTGTTCAGTCATCAGTCATGTGTGGGCCTGGGCTCCTCCAGTGTCTGTGTTCAGTCATCAGTCACGTGTGGGCCTGGGCTCCTCCAGTGTCTGTGTTCAGTCATCAGTCACGTGTGGGCCTGGGCTCCTCCAGTGTCTGTGTTCAGTCATCAGTCACGTGTGGGCCTGGGCTCCTCCAGTGTCTGTGTTCAGTCATCAGTCACGTGTGGGCCTGGGCTCCTCCAGTGTCTGCTGTTCAGTCATCAGTCATGTGTGGGCCTGGGCTCCTCCAGTGTCTGCTGTTCAGTCATCAGTCACGTGTGGGCCTGGGCTCCTCCAGTGTCTGCTGTTCAGTCATCAGTCACGTGTGGGCCTGGGCTCCTCCAGTGTCTGCTGTTCAGTCATCAGTCACGTGTGTGCCTGGGCTCCTCCAGTGTCTGTGTTCAGTCATCAGTCACGTGTGGGCCTGGGCTCCTCCAGTGTCTGTGTTCAGTCATCAGTCACGTGTGGGCCTGGGCTCCTCCAGTGTCTGTGTTCAGTCATCAGTCACGTGTGGGCCTGGGCTCCTCCAGTGTCTGTGTTCAGTCATCAGTCATGTGTGGGCCTGGGCTCCTCCAGTGTCTGCTGTTCAGTCATCAGTCATGTGTGGGCCTGGGCTCCTCCAGTGTCTGCTGTTCAGTCATCAGTCATGTGTGGGCCTGGGCTCCTCCAGTGTCTGTGTTCAGTCATCAGTCATGTGTGGGCCTGGGCTCCTCCAGTGTCTGTGTTCAGTCATCAGTCACGTGTGGGCCTGGGCTCCTCCAGTGTCTGTGTTCAGTCATCAGTCACGTGTGGGCCTGGGCTCCTCCAGTGTCTGTGTTCAGTCATCAGTCACGTGTGGGCCTGGGCTCCTCCAGTGTCTGCTGTTCAGTCATCAGTCACGTGTGGGCCTGGTTTCCTCCAGTGTCTGTGTTCAGTCATCAGTCATGTGTGGGCCTGGGCTCCTCCAGTGTCTGTGTTCAGTCATCAGTCATGTGTGGGCCTGGGCTCCTCCAGTGTCTGCTGTTCAGTCATCAGTCATGTGTGGGCCTGGGCTCCTCCAGTGTCTGCTGTTCAGTCATCAGTCATGTGTGGGCCTGGGCTCCTCCAGTGTCTGTGTTCAGTCATCAGTCACGTGTGGGCCTGGGCTCCTCCAGTGTCTGCTGTTCAGTCATCAGTCATGTGTGGGCCTGGGCTCCTCCAGTGTCTGCAGTTCAGTTATCCGTTATCTATGGTTCTGGTCTCCTCTAGTGGCCACTGTTTTGGCTGATTCTCTCCAGGTTTGTCAATATTGAGTCATATCCTCAGAGATATACAGCAGTGTGTAAAACATCCTGCTCCAATGGGAACCGTCGTCTGGTAGGGGAAACTAGACACTTTCCCAGTAATAATTCAAATAAATATGGAATTACAATTGTGATGTGTCTTATAAGGGAAGGGAATTGTGGTCCATAAGATATCATGAAGGCAAGACTTGCCTTCTTCTGGAACCCATGAAATTCTCTTTGTAGGAAGTGACAGTTGGGTGGAGCTTCGAGAATGAAGCCTCACCCACCTGTGGAGTTTGCAGAGGTGGTGAAGGTTGGAGAAGGCTCGTCGTTTGAGAAGAACTAACAAGACGTCCAGAAGCTGGCCGTCGAAAGCAAGGGATATTGAGGCAAATAAATGTGGCGACATCTCTTAGCGTGTCCCGTTCGCTTGGTGAAAATTTTTATGTTTATTTCAAGAAAACCATGTGAACACTGAAAACATTTAAAAACCTTTTACTCACAGTTTTCATACATGTATATAATGTATGTTTTTGATAATTGTTCTTTGCCCCCCCATTTTATTAAGAGATAGAGATCGAGAGAAAGAGAGAGAGAGAGAGAATTCGTAGGCCAGGGCCTCCAGCCACTGCAACGGAAGACCAGACGCGTGCGACACCTAGTGGGCCTGTGTGACCTTGCGCTTGAATCACCTAGTGCATCTGACCTATGCAGGACCTGGAGTGTCCTTAGGCTTCACTGGCAAGCGTCTTTATTACTAAACCATCTCTCCAGCCCAATAATTCTTTCCTATTACCTTCTTTTGTCCCTGTTCCCTCATCCCACTGAAATGTTTTTATAAGGAAGGACCATGACCAAAGGGTGCTGCCGAAATATCACTAAGGGTCCAGTGTGGAAGTAGGAAAGGGTAGCCCTGGTAGATAAAATACGGGATGCAAGAATATGAGGTCTATCAGGAATATCCCATCTACCAAAACACTTGCCATAGGCTACTTGATCAAGAGAAGCGTATTTGGGCTGTTGCAAGTTCAAGATTCCCCTGCTGCATATCATGACAAGAGTCCTTGTCAGAGTGAGGGCTCCCTGGAAAGGGGGAGGAGAAAGAATAGGAAGGGTACTTGTTTCAAGGAAGGGACCCCATTACCTAAGGACTGCCCACTAGGCTCCTCTTAAAGGTGCATAGCACTCAGTATCACCACTCTGGGGACCAAGTCTTTATGCATGTAACTTTGGGGACCCCTTGAGGACTGTGGTAGTTTGAATGTATCCCCCCTCCAGACTCAGGTGTTTTATTAAAGCTTATAACTCAGTTCTTCTGCTGTCTGGCTAGAGGAGGTGTCACTGGGCTAGATCCTGGGGTCCAGCCCTAATGTGTTCTTGGAGGAGGCTCTGAATTCCAGCCTCAAAGGTATGGAGAGAGGTCTGAGCTCGGGCAGGGCCCCTGCTGCCTGTGGCCGTGGTGGCTGCATTTGGTTTTTACGGGCTGTTTGCTCGTTTCTCTCTGCTGGGATGTGTGGAAGCAGCTTCCTCAGCCACTGATGGAACCTCTCCCCTGGATCTGTAAGCCTGATATCCATCCCTTCCCCCCCCGCCCCCAAACTGTGCCTGGCTTGGGTGTGGATGTTCTAGCAACGTGGAACTGTCTACAACAAGCACCCGATAATAGCTATCCCACTTAGTCATCCTCGAACAAAACTTGAATTTTGTACTTTTCTCTTTGTCCGGAATGTCTTATATCTGTTTAAGCTTTATTCATCAAAAAGATTTATAAAGCTATGTTAATGGACATGTGGTTAAAGGACTGGGAAGATTGCTCAGTGGTTAAAAGTGCTCGCTTACAAAGCCTTCTAACTTGGATTTGATTTCCCAGTGCCCACACAAAGCCAGATGCACAAAGTGGCATGGCCATTCATAGCCTCTTCCTCCTCTTCCTTCTCTCTCTCTCTCCCCGTCTCTGTGTTTATAAATAAATAAATAAAAATACTAAAAAATAAATGTGGTAAAACAAGATAAAACATGCATAGGAAGTAAAATAAATGGCCCACTAGGGAAATGACTCAACACACTAGGATTCCTGTTTGCCACGCAGTATTAAGCACCCATTAAGGCAGCTCCTCATGAATTTATCTTGGAGATACATCTGTAACATAGTGATAAATGAGAAAAAAGTAAATTGTGGACTACTGTGTGCACTATGAGCCTGGGTATGAATAGAGGGACCCAGATAGGCATGAAGAACTGGGATAAGATATACTGTGAAGTGTCAGTAGAGGGTTCCTTTGGAGAGAAGGGTGGGTCTGGGTCAAAAGCGAAAGGGAAATTTTTCAGCATTTGGTTAATATTCTCGTATGGTTTGGGTGTATTTGTACACAGAACTAACTGTGTTAATTTTATAACTGAAGCTAAGTCAAAAAGCATAGAAAAATACTAGTATATACAGTTATATTATATATACTTGTATATAATATAGTTATGTTTTAGTTATTTGATCAAGAGGTTTCTTCCCTCCCCCCTCTTTTCTTCTATCAGTCTGTATAACAAATGACTGCCAGAAGTTCTTCCTCTCATAAACTCTGCTGAGATGCATCGTCTTCTATGGGGCATTTTCCAGACTCCTCAGCAGCTGGTGTTACCTCCTTTCTTTCTTTTATTTTTATTTAAATTTTTGTTTATTTTTATTTATTTATTTGTGAGCGACAGAGAGAGAGAGAGAGAGAGAGAGAGAGAGAGAGAGAGAGAGAGAATGGGCTCACATGGCTTCCAGCCTCTGTAAACGAATTCCAGATGTGTGCGCCCCCTTGTGCATGTGGCTAATGTGGGTCCTGGGGAATTGAGCCTCGAACCGGGGTCCTTAGACTTCACAGGCAAGCACTTAACCGCTAAGCCATCTCTCCAGCCTGCCTCCTTTCTGTCTTTAAACTGCCAAAGCCCTCTGCCTATTTTGGGCTGCCTTTGCCCCTGTCATTTCTTTCTTTCTTTCTTTCTTTTTTTTTTTTTTTTACTTGGCCAGTTATCAACAACAACTTGGTGAACATAACACATCCATTTAGCCAAGCAACAGTAGTCACTTCCCCTTAGGATATATATGATCTTCCCAGCCATAGACTTTTGACTAGCTTTTAAGTATCAGGTCTAAATTCCCTCCCATGGAGCAGTCCTCAAATCCAGTTAGAGAGCAGTTGTTGTCCCCCATGACGGACATGCCACACAATTGTACCACTGGGCACATCCTGCCTGGCTAGGTGGTTGAAACACCTAACATTTTTCTTTCTTTTTTTTTTTTCCTCAATTTTTATTAACATCTTCCATGATTATAAAAAATATCCCATGGTAATACCCTCCCTCCCCCCACTTTCCCCTTTGAAATTCCACTCTCCATCATATCCCCTCCCCATCTCAATCAATCTCTCTTCTATTTTGATGTCATGATCTTTTCCTCCTCTTATGATGGTCTTGTGTAGGTAGTGTCAGGGCACTGTGATGTCATGGATATCCAGGCCATTTTGTGTCTGGGGGCGGGGAGCACGTTGTAAGGAGTCCTAGCCTTCCTTTGGCTCTTACATTCTTTCCGCCACCTCTTCCGCATTAGACCCTGAGCCTTGGAAGGAAACACCTAACATTTGTCTATACGATGATTCTATATGCATTGGTCCAGTGGACATAGGGTGGCTGTCACGTGGTAGGCCTTAAGATGATGTGACGGAATGTGCGGATGGTGGATCTCCACAGTACATGCAATTGAGACCGGATTCTTTCGAAAAGAAAAGAGGGGGGAAGGAAAGGCGCCCGTTTGTTTCTCCCAGTCTTCTGGCTGCCCAGAGCGTCTCCTCCGGGAGCACAGGTGATGCCCCGTGCGGCGGCGCCGACTGTGACCTCGCTCTTCTCCAGGTGTGCCAGGTGGCAGCCCTTTTCAGGCCAGTCGCTTGTTTTCCATAGATGTACGAGATCAAAGCAGGAGGCAGCATTGCGAAGAAGTTCCACGCCATCCTGCAGAAGCTGAGCTCCCCGCTGCAGCCCAGAGTTCCAGAGCACAGCAACAAGGTGAAGAGGCTCTGCTACCCGTTCTCCAGGGAGAAGATGTACCTGTGAGTATGAGAGGTGGAGGGAGCCAGGGAGCCATTGTCTCTGAGCCCTGCGCTCGCAGAGGCCCGGGAGCTAGGGGCGGACGACGCTCTCAGGGTGAAGTGGTAGCTAGTCCCGGGACACCACTTCCCTTGAGAGGTAACCCCAAAATCGCCCTGGGCATTTTTCTCAGAACGCCTGTCATTGGGACACTATACACGGTGGATGGTGAGCTGGGGACAGCCAGCTCTACACAGAGGATCTGTGCGAGGGAAGGAGGTCAGACTCCCGTTTTCCGTGTGCGGCGAGGTTCCTCTGCCCAGTGTATGTAGAGGGGTTTCAACCAGACGTGAGCAACTCGAGCGAAGGGGGGGGGGGGCAGGCGTCCAGATTTCTGTATTCTGCGCTCTTCTTCTTCTTCTTCTTCTTCTTCTTCTTCTTCTTCTTCCTCCTCCTCCTCCTCCTCCTCCTCCTCCTCCTCCTCTCTTCTTCTTCTTCTTCTTCTTCTTCTTCTTCTTCTTCCTCTCCTCCTCCTCCTTCTTCTTCTTTTGGCTTTTTGAGGTAGGGTCTCACTCTAGCCCAGGCTGACCTGGAATTCACCATGTAGTCTCAGGGTGGCCTCGAACTCACAGCGATCCTCCTACCTCTGCCTCCCGAGTGCTGGGATTAAAGGCATGCGCCACCACGCCCGGCTCTGCGCTCTGATTGATTCTGGGGTGATGCCATCCCACTGAGGAAGAGTGGACAGAATCCGCCGGAATGTCCACTTGGGAAACATCTGGAGAGGGCAGCCTTAGCCGAGGGGTGAGAAGCGAGAGATGCAGCCGTGGGGCGCCGGCTCTTGTCTGGGAGCTACGGGAAAGGGGACGCAGGGAGGTGAGATATCAGCGAGCGAGCGAGGCAAGGGAGCGGCGGGGGGGGGCGCAGAGAAAACAGGGGGGGCTCGCCAGCTTTCCTGAGGCAGCAGTTGCAGAGCAGTGTTCCCGAGCTCCCTGGGGGATCCCTCCCACTCCCCCTGTCATGACAGGTAGTGACGTTACGCACGTGTGCATGCTGCTCCTCAGCGAGTCTCCGCACCTCCATCGGGCAGTTACCTGGAGGGCACCATCCTCCAGGGCCAGCCCAGCCGTATGTGGCCCAGACGGGACCAGCATGGTTATTATTATTTTTTTTTTTATTTTTTAAAAAGATTTATTTTTATTTATTTCTTAGAGATACGGAGAGAGAGAGAGAGAGAGAATGGGCGCGCCAAGGTCTCTGGCCATCGCAAACAAACTCCAGACGCATGCGCCACCATGTGCATCTGGCTTGCGTGGGACCTGGAGAATCGAACCTGGATCCTTAGGCTTCGCAGGCATGTGCCTTAAGTGCTAAGCCATTTCTCCAGCCCATTATTATTTTTTTTAATGACTTCTGAGTATGGTGGCTCATGATTTTTTAAAATTTATTTATTTATTTGATAGAGAAAGAGGGGAGAGAGAGAGAGAGAATGGGCACAGCAGGGCCTCCAGCCACTGCAAACGAACTCCAGATGCGTGCGCCCCCTTGTGCATCTGGCTAACGTGGGTCCTGGGGAATCGAACCTGGGTCCTTTGGCTTTGTAGGCAAGCGCCTTAACCGCTAAGCCATCCCTCCAGCCCCAGCATGCTTATTTGTCCCTTGCCTGCTGCTATTTTTGCCCCCCGGCTTTTTTTTTTTCCCATGAAGAGGCTGGCCTCTGAATGCCTCTCACATCTCTGTTCATTGGACTTCCATTGTCCTTCAAGTCCAGTGACCAGCCGCCTTCGTGTCTAGAAAATTCTGTTCTTCCCAACTGGGAGCCTGCTCTCCATCCTTTGACCTTTCATATCCGTGGTATGCCCAGTGTCATGATCTGCCCCGCACCGGTCCTTTGGAGACAGACACAAATGCCCCCTCATGTTGGATTGGGGTCCCGGGGAGTTGGGAGCGAGTCAGTCAGTCATCTTTGCGTCTTCAGCAAAGGGCCCAGGCCAGAAGCCATAATGAATATGTTACAGCTCCCCAGGCGCTGTTTTTTTGCTGTCGTGGTTGTTTTGTTTCGGACAGAGTCTTGCTTCGTAACCCAGGCTAGCCCAAAACTCTACATTTCTCCTGCCCCTGGCCTTCCGAGTGAAGATTGCAGGTGGTTCCCTAGCCGCTCTTAGCGAGTGAATGTTCAGCCTACGAAGTTTAGAACCCACACAGGCCTTATATAATTGAGTTTGGTATCTAATGACAATGGTCCTATGAAATAAAAAAACCTAAAAATACAAATAATTATAATCCTAATACCCTGAAACTAGACTCCTTTCCCTCCTTCTTCCCTTCCTTTCTTTTGCATAGTCAGTGCCATTGTCTAGGCACACGGGCCTATTTTCCACGTGTTTTCGTTCTGAAAACTTGTTATAGCATAACATTTTTCTATCATAGCATCATCTTCTTTCTGCTTAAAATGTTAATAATTGTCATTTTCAATGGCCAGAATGATGCTCTTTTATACCAATTTTGGAATCACTTCTTATCTCCATCATGCTTATTATTTAATGACTTTGTAAGAAGTACTTTTATTGGCAACAGTTTTCCTTCGCTTCCGTTCTTTCCTTTTGATAAATTCCCATGATGAATTTCCAGAACTGCCGAGTCAGAACAAGCATCAACACAGCATTGTGTGAGTGTGGGTGTGCTCTGGGCTGACAGAGGCGGTGGTCTCAGGGCCGAGCTAATGAAGTGACTTCACCTGTGCTTTCTTGGTACCTCTAGGTATAACATCCAGGAAAAGGACACTTTCTTTGACAATGCTACCCGCAGCCGCATTGTAAGTAAGGGGTGCTCTGGGCTTGGAAGGGGGTTTGGAGAGGCTGGGCACTCACTAGCAGGGCATTCCACCATTCTCCCTGCTACCTCCCGTCATGAATTGCTCGGAGTTGCCTCGTAGAGCATCCAAGGAACCTTCTCGTCTCGGTAGCACGGGAAATAGCAAGAGACTTCCCTGTCAGAGGTGGCGGGAACTTTGAACCAGTTAATGAGATCCTCTTGGTTTACAGGTTGAGATTGAGGCTCTGAGAAGCAAAGGCATCGGAAGAGAACTCACAGATGGTTAGTCGTTAGAACAAGACGAAACGCAGTGCTTCCCTCACGCATGCTCTTTCAGCCTCCACGGCGGTCTCGTGAGCTCATGTGATGGGAAGACAGCCAGCCGTTGAACAGATAGCCACCGTCCATCACTGTAGCCCTGCTTATAATTTGTTTCTTCATTTATTGCCCCCCTTTTTTTGTTTGTTTTTCAAGGTAGCGTCTCACTCTAGCCCAGGCTGGCCTCTGGAATTCACTATGTAGTCTCAGGCTGGCCTTGAACTCACGGCGATCCTCCTACCTCTGCCTCCCTGGTGCTGGGACTAAAGGTGTGCGCCACCACACCCGGCCATTTATTGCCTTTTGATTCAAGGGCTTTGAGTTGTGTAGGGTGTGTGATGCTAATGGTCAGATCTGCAGCTGACCTCTGTCCCTGGGGCCCATCTCCAGCCATACAGTATCTTTTATTTTATCATCTTTATTTTCCTCATTAGTTTATTCTTTATCTTTTGAGGACTCACTTGGCCATGGGCAGAAGAGGGAAAGAGGGCCTCAGGGGGCGTGCTAGAACTCACACCCCACCTGCAAGGGAAACATGCAAGTGACATTCCACTGGACCCTAGGGGAAAAAAAAAACAAACTTATATTTCCACTGGGGGTGGGAGGAAGGATCAGAGACTTAGAGGGGCTTCCCAGCCAACTGGCGATAAAGAAGCGACCAGACAAAGGCACAAAAACCTTTTCAAGGCTCACAGACAGCTAGCTTCAACTCTTGTTTTCAAGATGCGTCAGAAAGCATGTTTGGTCCCTTCATGTCATGTTTTAGGACATATGATTTATTATTTCTTCCTATGGGAAAGGGTGTAAACTTTCTGCTTTCTTTGATGCTATTATGAGCCAATTAAGTTTCACCATGGCTTTGGTCCCACCACTGTGGGGAAGGAATTATATAGGGTGTTGTAGAGATTATCTCCCCCCCCCCCACAATTGCAAAGTGCTTGTAAAATAATACAATGCCATGTAAATGCTGTTCCTAATTATTATTGCTGTTGAATTACTATACCATATTAAACACTCTTGGGCCCCATTCTGCTGGATGTTACTTATTTACACCCCCTCTAGTCTGTGGGTGGAAAATAAAATACGGAGTGTGAAGAATGATGGGCTTGCACATCTCTCGGCCATCCTTCTTTCTTCCTCCTCCGCCCTGTCCCCTCCTCAGTCCCCCCTAGTGTCTGAGAAGGACAGAAAAGAGGCTCCACTTTTGTCCTGTAGCCTGCTCTGGCCTGCTGATGCCACCCCGTGCCTCCGACTTTGCTGGTGTCTGCCCTACTCAGTTCTTTGTTCCAGACCAGATACCCTTTGCCCCAGCATCTCTTCATATCCTGGCTAAGGCTTGAGACCCCCCCCCCCCAACCCAGGAGATCCATAGCTGGCCAGTGGCTTTACGCTGTCCCAACTTTGCTGCAGAGAGCCCCCCCCCCCCCCCCCCCCGTCTATGTGAGAGAAGATTCCCTCAACAAGCCCTAAGGTGGTGGGCTGTCCGCCTGCCAGGCACGTGGGTGGTGAGGCTCAGCCGTCACGGAGCGGTGCGCCCAGTTCTCTGTTTCATGAGAGGCATCGGGAAGGGAAGCGTAGACTATGCTGCGGTCAGCGCCTCAGAGGGAGAACTCAGGAATAACTCAGAGAAAATAAGAAGAAGGCAAGTGCAGGTGCTGTCTTGGAGCACCAAGCGCTTTCCCAAGCCCGTCTGGTGTCTCGGGCCCCTTGTTGAGGCATGATGAAGGCAGGAACGGGCTCTCTGCCGGCGGGCCCAGGCCCCCTGCGTCTGTGTGTCCTGCTATTTCCCAGCAGTCACCCAGGCTCTGACAGTCAACAGTGTGTCTGGCTTGGGAAGGAGCCCATGCCTTGGATCCCAAGGCCTTTCCTGAGGCTCTAACCTGCCAGGCAGGCAGGGAGTTCCCGGCTGGCCTCTCATTTGTCTCCCCGCCTGGCTCTGCAGTCAGTTTATAGCCTTTTATTTTATTTTATTTTATTTTATTTTATTTTTTTGGTTTTCCAAGGTAGGGTCTCGCTCTAGCTCAGGCTGACCTGGAATTCACTATGGAGTCTCAGGGTGGCCTCGAACTCATGGTGATCCTCCTACCTCTGCCTCCCGAGTGCTGGGATTAAAGGCGTGTGCCACCACCACGCCCAGCTCAAGCCTTTTATGAATTTACTTATCTATTTATTTTTTCCAAGGGAGGGGTGCGAGAGGGAAGTGTGCGTGTGAGGGGTTAAATTCTCTGCTTCCTCAAAGTGCTCAAGCTTGACTGGGTCTGACAGGCGGGCCATGAGCTGGGCACATGCTTGGCGTCCCCTCCCTGCGAATGGCCCTAGGCCCCTGGGACCCCCCCCCCCCCGCCAAGGCCTCCATCCGGCCCCGCCAGCCGCACAGGAGGAGGCGACGCCCACCGTGGCCCAGGCGTTCACGGGCCTGCTGTCTGTCGTTCCCTTTTAGGTGCACGAGATTCTGAAGCGCACGGCCTGTTCGCGAGCCAACAACACCATGGGTAAGGAGCCCTCCCGCGCGGTGGGCGTGCTGGGGGCGAGGGGCCCCCTGGCTGTCCTTTCGACAGCTTCCTTGGTGGGCAGCAAGGAGCTTGCCAAGCGCCTCCCACCCACCCAGGGGCTGCTTTCCCTTAGGCTGAGAAGTGCTGCTGCATGGGCCCTGGAGCTGGGGCACCCCCATGCTTGGTAGGGTTGGGGCCCTCCTAGCTTGTTGAAAATCTCCCCAAACTTCCACCCAGAAAAGGCTGGAGAGGGCTGGAGAGATGGCTTAGCAGTTAAGCGCTTGCCTGTGAAGCCTAAGGACCCCGGTTCGAGGCTCGACTCCCCAGGACCCACGTTAGCCAGATGCACAAGGGGGAGCACGCGTCTGGAGTTCGTTTGCAGTGGCTGGAGGCCCTGGTGCGCCCATTCTCTCTCTCTCTCTCTCTCTATCTGCCTCTTTCTCTCTCTGTCTGTCGCTCTCAAATAAATAAATAAAAATAACAACAACAACAACAACAAAAAAGGCTGGAGATGTTCCTCCCCCTCTCCTGGTATCACCTCCACTTTTCTCTTTGAGTTAACTTAGCTGCCCTGTGCTCTATAGCCTCCAACAGCATTGTACTAACCTAAATCGTGTTCAGGTTTTTTTTTTTTTTTTTTTCCTATTTTTTGAAATACGTTTTCATTTATTTTTATTTATTTATTTGAGAGCGACAGACAAACAGAGAGACAAAGAGGCAGATAGATAGAGAGAGAATGGGTGCCACAAGGCCTCCAGCCACTGCAAACGAACTCTAGATGCATGCACCACCTTGTGCATCTGCCTTACGTGGGTCCTGGGGTGACCTCGAACCAGAGTCCTTAGGCTTCACAGGCAAGTGCTTAACGGCTAAGCCACCTCTCCAGCCCATTTTTTTTTTCTCTCCTATTTTTTAGGGGGGAAAAAATCTTGGGAGTCCGAGTAGTCAAACCCATTCGCCTTATGTATGGAGAAACTAGAAAGTTAATGACTTGTCCTCACTGTAACTGGCTGAATCCATTCATCATATGGTTTTATTTTTAATTTATTTATTTGAGAGAGAGAGAGAGAGAGAGAGAGAATGAATGGGCACACCAGGGCTTCCAGCCACTGCAAACAAACTCCAGATGCATGTACTACCTTGTGCATCTGGCTAACGTGGGTCCTGGGGAATCGAACCTGGGTCCTTTGGCTTTGCAGGCAAACACCTTAACCACTAAGCCATCCCTCAGCCCATTGTTTTATAGATATGTGCATTTAAAGCATTAGATCAAGAGCCTTAGTCAGTGAGGCGCTTACAGGGTAAGGCTGCTGAGGAATTGTTCAGAGCTAGACATGGTGGGACCGGGGGAATAGGAGCTGTGAGTACGGAGGGCCTCATGTGGCTGCTCTGTGGGAAACATTCCCAAGCTTGGGCACAAACGTCCTTTCCTACAAGTCGCTCCAGCGAGTGCAACTCTTCTTTCCAAGGCGCCATTGTCTCAGACAGCTTTTGGATCCTTATGGAGAAACATCTCAGAATAAACTGTGTGGTGGCCCACCTTGGGCTTCTGAGGAAGCTCCGAGTTGAAGAGTCCCGAGTCACTTAGAGGCAAGTCCAGTGACGGAGGAGGCCATTAAGCTGAGGAGGGATAGCCGTGATGGGAGCCCGTGTTGGGAGTTTATTTGGGGAGCCTGTGCTGTGCTCTGGTACCACGGGTCTCAGCACTGAAGACGGCAGCCCGAGAGGTTTGCTGTAGGGATAGGGGTCCTTTAGAAAAGCGAGTAACTTCTCAGGGGTTAATCGTCTATGCTCACGTTTACTTTGGTGTCTTCACCTTGCTACAAAATTCAAAATGAGACTCCAATTAAAAAACAGCACATGGGGCTGGAGGGATGGCTTAGCAGTTAAGGCGTTTGCCTGCCGAAGCCAGAGGACCCAGGTTCGATTCCCCAGGACCCACGTGAGCAAGATGCACAAGGTGGCGCACGCATGTGGTGTTCGTTTGCAGTGGTTGGAGGCCCTGGCGTGCCCATTCTCTCTCTCTCTCTCTCTCTCTCTCTCTCTGCCTCTTTCTCCCTCCCAAACAAATAAACTTAAAAAAAAAATACATCTTCCATCCAGTGTGGAACCTGGTGCTGGCAAGACAAGCTGGAGGGTGTGAGGTGCCTGCCCGGCCTGGTTTCATGGGGCTTTCAGAGCTACCGCTGTGAGCCACCACTTTGTGCCAAGGAGGGGTCAGGAGAGCTGGGATTTTATGCTGTACTTTCTCTGAGCCTTTATCGAATTTCTTGAATTCATGTTCATTTCATGACCAGCCCCCCCTCCGCAATTCCATCTAGGTGACTTCTACCCTTTCATAATCTGCCCAGTTTGACCCAAATTGTCGCCTCAGACGTTCTTAGTGATACCTTCCCACTTCGGGTATTCCATAGCCTTTCCCCTCCGTTTCTGTATTCACGTTCAACAATCTCCCAAAGCCTCTGTCCTGAACCTCCTTCTGATAGCTGTTGCCCAGGAAGGTGTTCAGCTGCTCAATTCCTGTTTGTTTGTACTCTGCTTTTTAAAAATATTTTATTCATTTTTATTTATTTATTTGAGAATGACAGAGAGAGAAAGAGAGAGAGAGAGAGAGAGAGAGTGACAGACAGAGAGGGAGAGGGAGAATGGGTGCGCCAGGGCCTCCAGCCACTGCAAACGAACGCCAGACATGTGCGCCCCCTTGTGCATCTGGCTAACGTGGGTCCTGGGGAATCGAGCCTCGAACCGCGGGTCCTTAGGCTTCACAGGCAAGCACTTAACCACTGAGCCATCTCTCCAGCCCTGTACTCTGTTTTTGATTCCTCTTTAGGTGTTGTCTCGTCCCAGTTCCTCTGAGCTCCCTTACCCTCTGCAGTAATCCTCCTCCTTCCTTTTCCTTGCCCCTCGTCCTATAATCACTGAAGGAACTGAGTTTGGAGGTCACCCACTAGCTACCCTGCTGAAGTTTCCAGGTTCTTGTGTCCCAGGTCAAGGAATTGTATCAGAGACACCAAGTAAGGTAATAGAAATAGAGACGGCTTATTAAGAAGGAGAAAGGCACTCCCAACAGGTGAGGGTAGGTTAGCAGATGGAAAGGACACACACCCAAAAGGCAGGGGCCACAAGGTTCATTATATGGCACCTATTTGCACCTGTATGCACCTGCCTTTTTTTTTTTTTTTTTAGCGTATGCTCTATTGTTATAGGTCGCTAGCACTGGGAACGTTTCCAGTTTTCCAGTTGTTATCACTTTCTTTCAAATGTTGCCCTCTCCAAATCTCTATTCTTCTGCCATACTCTTACTTTTTATTTTTTTTAAAGGCTAACACTTTTCTTTCTGTTTATTTTTATTTATTTATTTATTTATTTGAAAGTGACAGAGAAAGAGGGAGAGGGAGAGAGAGAGGGAGAGAGAGAGAGAGAATGGGCATGCCAGGGCCACCAGCCACTGCAAAGGAACCCCAGACGTGTGCGCCCCCTTGTGCATCTGGCTAACGTGGGTCCTGGGAATCGAGCCTTGAACCAGGGTCCCTAGGCAAGCGCTTAACTGCTAAGCCATCTCTCCAGGCCTCCTACTTCTTTCTATATAAAAAAATTTATTTATTATTTTCAAGGGGAGAGAGAAAGAGAAAGAATGAGACTGAATGAATATGAATGGGAGTGCTAGGGCCTCTTGGCACTGCGAACAAACTGCAGATGCATGTGCCACAAACCCTGGCCTGTCAGGCTTTGCAAGCAAGCACCTTTAACCATTGAGCCATCTCTCCAATCCCTAATACCCCTACCTCTCTTCCTGCTAATGTGACCACTGCCTTCTCCATCCTGCTCTGGTTCACTGAATGTTTGTCCTTCCCAAGTTCCACTACCAGATCAGATTGGTGGTCTGCCCATCCTTCTTTCCTGCGAGCTGTCTCCTCAAAATGCCTGCTGTGTCTTTCTTGCTTATATCTATTGCCATGGCATTGATTTCCACACAATGAATCCTGGAGACATGTCAAAATCATCCTTTATGCTCCAGGGTACCTGCCTGTCTGCCTTTGCACATTCTGCTCAGTTGATTCAATTTAATTAGGTAATTTAAAAATACCAATTCTAGCCGGGCGTGGAGGCGCAGGCCTTTAATCCCAGCACTCAGGAGGCAGAGGCAGGAGGCTGTGAGTTCGAGGCCACCCTGAGATTACATAGTGAATTCCAGGCCAGCCTGGTCTAGACTGAAACCCTACCTCGAAAAAAATAAAAATAAAACAAATAAAATACCAATTCTGGGCTGGAGAGATGGCTTATCGGTTAAGGCGCTTGCCTGAGAAACCTAAAAACTCAGGTTTGATTCCCCAGAACCCATGTTAGCTGGATGCACAAGGTGACACATGAATCTGAAGTTCATTTGCAGTGACTGGAGGCCCTGGTGTAGCCATTATCTCTCTCTCTCTTTTTCCCTATTGCTCATCAATAAGTAAATAAATAAGTGAATAGAATATTTAATATACCAATTCTGGTAGTCCCACAGCAGTCACTGGTGAGTTCTTGACTTATCTTTGTTCATAAACAAGAGACTTTAGCCTTTCTCCTGCTCAATTTCCTTTTATATAGAATGGAGATAATTTTATTTGTCAGCATTTTGTTAATAGAGATTACATGAACCAACCGTTAGTTTGTTTTATAAGCCGGAAAGTCCTTACAAAATAAAGCTTTTCAGAGTGACAATCTCTGTGATTATTGGAAGGTCACAAGAAGCCCTCTGCTTTAATGCCGAAGGTACCGACCGTTTCCTTTTCTCCTCCGAGGATCTCATGTTTGTAGGAGATGCCTCGAAGTCACACATCATTAAGATTTCGCTGTTGTTGACTAGTCTTCAAATTTTGCCTTCGCTCTTTAGACACTCAGGAAAAAAAAAAATTGTTTTTTGAGTACCTGCTATGTGTCAGATGATGTTATGGAAGCTGGGCAGTGCCAAGATGAATTTAACCTGCCATCTGCCCTTGAGGGGCTTCTGGTGTAATCATGCAGTCAGACTAGCAAACAGGTAATTATGAAAGTACCGTGGCAGGCGCCCTCACGGTCACATAAACCGTGCGATGGCGGAGACAGTCAGGAGGCACGGAACTGCCAGTTCTGCTTCTCAGTATTAAGGGAAGCTATCCAGCACTGGTCTCAAAGCTCCCAGAGAAAGTGGGGTGCCAGCAGTTATCACCCGCAGTTACAGATGGGCACAAGGGGTCATAGGTGACTTGCCGGCTCGCCTACTGAGTCAGGTTTTCAGAAGTGGGTCCAGAACTTGGCTGCCTCCCACCAACGCCGTTCCCACCACGTTTGCTACTCTATGTACCAGGAATGGAATCGGGGCCAGTTTGTCAATTATTTCCCCGGATTTGAGACAAGGGATGGTTGAACTGTACTTCTCAGCCGAGTGGAACCAAGAGGAATGTCTGCAAGCGGTTTGTCTTGTGAAGTGTCTTTGAAGCTCATTGGCCAACTTATCAGTCGTCACCTGTGGGTCAGAAGCAGCGAGACCCACCGTGGTGACACGGGGAGGCTTCAAGGCCATATGGACCTTTGGGTCAAGGGGGAAATTTAGATGTGATTGCTTTGCTTTCTGGTCCTATAAAAAGGTGGAGGAGAAGCCAGGAATGGTGCCACACGCCTTTAATCCCAGCACTCGGGAGGCAGAGGCAGGAGGATCGCCATGAGTTCCAGGCCACCCTGAGATTACAGAGTGAATTCCAGGTCAGCCTGGGCTAGAGTGAGACCCTACCTCAAAAAAGCAAAAAATAAATAAATAAATAAATAAATAAATAAAATAAAATAAAATAAAATAAAAAAATAAAAAATAAAAGGTGAAGGTGAAACCAAAATGGTTACAAGGGACAGTTTCTCCAGATCATGTTTACCTAATAAAAGGAAGAGAAAGGAGAAATCAGGCGTGTGCTTGACTCTTTGTAGGTGTTTCTGTGGGTCCTTAGGCCTGGCTTGCGTTTCATATGGTCGTCATGTTTGTGACCTACTTATAGACTTCATTCTCTTACTTACTTCATCCTCTTCCCTGTTGAACCTATTTAAAAAATTAGACCACGGGAGAGCTCTAATGACGATAACAACAGTTCGTCAGCATTTCTGTTTAGTGTCACTTTTTTCTCTGTAGACAGTTTTTTTTTTATTGCATGCCTACTGTTGTAAGGCATTAAGACCTATAGACAAGATGCATGCACTGATTTATTTATATTTCTGCCGCGTTCCGCACAATTTCTGAAGTGGCTTGCAAGGAAAACAATAAAACAAGCCTAATATAAATAATAAATTAAAAAATAAGAACCAGGGAAAACACAAATTAAAATAGAATGTCAAAACTCAGAGGGGAAAAAAATAGAATACAAATATTCAGACCATAAGGTTTGAGTTTCTGCAGCTGTGTTTAAAATTTAGCCCTGACCTACAGAGCAAGGGGGCTGTGGCCAGTCTCATAGTTTCTCCTGCCCGTGGCAATATCCTTTCGTATTGAAATCTTCCCCAAATCTATCACACAAGTTCTTGCTTCCTTATGTCAAATTTATCTACAACATACTTTATCCCATCCAAGTGCTAGCCAGGCCTGACCCTGCTTTGCTTCTGAAAGCAAACGAGATCCCACTTGTTTAGGGCCGTAGACTATAACCTGTATTCTCTAATATAAATGCATGTGTGAACTTTTCTGTATGGTCATTAAGGTTATAATGATTATTTTTGTTTCCCGAAGGATTATTGGAATCATTTATCCACATTGCTCTGATTTCTTGAATTCTTGACTCTGGTAATTTCCCTCCATGAGCTTTGGTATTTCAGTTTTGCTATGAAGTTTGGGAGAAAGAAAGAAACAAATTCCTTTGAAATGTTGGCCAGCAGAATTGAAGGCAAGTCTGCTGGAAGGATCCCACTGCGGATAAGACCCAGATCATCAGGGGGAGGAGGTATTCTGTGCTGAGTGAGAGCTGAGCTGCCCAGGTAGGAGATCTCTGTACCCACAAGGCATGAGTGTAGTCAAAATACAGACTCTCCCATGTGTCTAGTTGCATGATTTTCAAAGTACTTGCAGACCCCGTAGCTCTCTTTGATCCTTGGGAAGTATGTCCAACCAGTGTTAATTAATTTCACAAGAGTTAACTGGCGCGCCCACGGTGGGGACCTTTGGCCAGAGTTGGAGCCAGATTTCTTGGCTTCTCCGTAGTGTTCTCGATGTCAACCAACTGAGAAGTTGGAAAGGTTTCCCAGAGGAGGTGGGAGATGAGCCCGTCACTGCGTAGTGCTCATCTTACTGAGCATGTATGGCGCGCCATGCCCGTACTCTAGAACTAGAGATTGGAGTAGTGACCTAAGAAAGGGTTTTCATCCTAGTGATGGGAGACACAAAGTGAACCAAAGATGGACCGCCGGCCAGGCAGGGATGTGCATTAGACGGGAAAGTAAAGCAAGGAAATGGGGTGGAGGTATAGTTGGAGAGGGACACGTTTTATATGTTTTTAATTTTTAAACAGTACTTTGTTTTATTTTTTATTTTTATTTTTTAAAGTTTTTTTTGTTGTTCATTTTTATTTATTTATTTGAGAATGACAGAGAGAGAGAGAGAGAGAGAAAGAGGCAGATAGAGACAGACAGAACGGGCGTGCCAGGGCCTCCAGCCACTGCAAATGAACTCCAGATGCGTGCACCCCCTTGTACATCTGGCTAATGCGGGTCCTGGGGAATCAAGCCTTGAACTGGGGTCCTTAGGCTTCACAGGCAAGTGCTTAACCACTAAGCCATCTCTCCAGCCCTATTATTTATTTATTTATTTATTTATTTTTGGTTTTTCGAGGTAGGGTCTCACTCTAGCCCAGGCTGAGCTGGAATTCACTATGGAGTCTCAGGGTGGCCTCGAACTCATGGCAATCCTCCTACCTCTGCCTCCCGAGTGCTGGGATTAAAGGCGTGCGCCACCATGCCCGGCTTTAAATTTTTTTGTTTATTTTTATTTATTTACTTGAGTGCGAGAGAGAGAGAGAGAAAGAGAGAGAGAGAGAGAGAGAGAGAGAATGGGTGCTCCAGGGCCTCTAGCCACTGCAAACGAACTCCAGATGTGTGCGCCCCCTTGTGCATCTGGCTAACGTGGGTCCTGGGGAATCGAGCCTCGAACCAGGGTCCTCAGGCTTCCCAGGCAAGCGCTTAACCGCTAAGCCATCTCTCCAGCCCAGGGACGCGTTTTAAATAGGATATGCAGAGAGGGACTTCCAGGTGAGGGGACAATGCAATGTTGTAAGAAGGGTGGGCGAGCACATGGCTGCCCAGGCAGAAAGATACATGCCCGGGAAGAAAGATACAAGACCTGATGACACTAATTCCAGAGAGTCAGCTGGGGTCCCGACAAGGAGAACTGACACTCAGGATAACTCAAGGCAGATATTTGGAGACCGTTAGAATGATCCAAGGCAGACGGACGTTGGCAGGGGCTAGGGGCAGCGTAGCAACCTGAAACCTGGAGTAACAGAGTTGTCGCCACTTCCAGGCCTGTGAGGACACGGAGAGAGGTGCCTGGGTCTTAGCAGCAGGGAACTGGTTGGAGGAGTGGCTTGGTCACTGGGTAGACTGCCCAGCAGGCCAGGGGCATTTAGACTCCTCCCTCTGACATACCGACCGCAGGGAGAAGCCACAGATCAGGGCTCCTGTCAGATGGGGAAAGGAAGAGGGTATGTCTACACTGGGAAATGTGTGGCGTACACACGTCTGGAAAGGCTAGAAGAGAGGGTGCCGTCCAGCTCTGGGTGGAATGAGCTGGGAAACTGACATCATGTCACATTCCCTCCTTGGTCTGTTTCTCCCTCCGTCAGGCACTGGGGGCTTCTGCTTCTCAGTGTCCTGGAAGCTCTTTTCTTATGAGCTCTGACATGTGCTAGACTCTGTGATTCAAAGGAGCCATGTGGTCTCATATATATATATATATATATATATATGTGTGTGTGTGTGTGTGTGTATGTATATATGTATATGTATGTATATATGTATATGCATGTATATATATGTATGTATATGAATGTATATATGTATATGCATGTATATATATGTATGTATATGAATGTATATATGTATGTGCATGTATATATATGTATGTATATGAATGTATATATGTATATGCATGTATATATGTATGTATATGAATGTATATATGTATATGCATGTATATATGTATGATATATGTATGTATATGAATGCATATATGTATATGTATGTATATATGTATGCATATGAATGCATATATGTATATGCATGTATATATATGTATGTATCTATGTATATGCATGTATATATATGTATGTATGTGAATGTATATATGTATATGCATGTATATATATGTATGTATATGAATGCATATATGTATATGCATGTATATATGTATGTATATGAATGTATATATGTATATGTATATGTATGTATATGTATGTATATATGTATATGTATATATATGTATATATATGTGTGTATATATAAGTGTGTATATATATATTTATATTTATATTTATAGCTGACATGGTCAGACTAGGGATTCACCATCCTGTGAGTACACCCAGGAGCCAGGGCTCTGGCCAGGACTTGAAGTTGCAGTACGATGATGCGCATGAGGAGGGGCGTAGACAATTATAGGGGGAAGGAGCTCAGAACAGGAAGGCTCGTTGACACGAGTCAGCGATGGTAGATGGAAGCAGCTCGTTTTGCGTCAGCCCCTGGCAACGTGACTGCGGGCATCGTTGCCCGGGTGTGGCTGCTTTAGCACTGCCTGCCGCCCTGCTTACATCCCCTGCTGCCGGGTCCCTTTACCGAACCAGGGTGGGCAGAGGCAAGGTCCCGAGATGTGCGCTTGTAACAATCCGCTCCGGAGGGCCTCAGGAACTCTGAAGTTAGCCGAGGAAAACAGGAAGGATAAAGGCGTAATGGGGTGGACTGCTGCGGACTTCTCGACCTGGTGACATTCGGGACGGGAGAATTGCAGAGAGGGCTCTGCCTCCTGCAACTTTATCTCTGGTTTTCTTACTTTTTCCTTTTCTTTTTCTGTAGTAGGGTCTTGTTCTATCCCAGGTGACATGGAAGTCACTATGTAGTCTCAGGGTGGTCTTGAACTCACGGCCATCCTCCTACCTCTGCCTCCCTAGTACTGGGATTAAAGGCGTGCGCCACCACGCCCGGTTTCTGGTTTGATTAAGGACCCAAGGACAATCAGGTTTGTCTGTAAATGGCCTATTGTTTTGTTGCTGTTTTTTTTTTTTAAACCATTCAGTATTTAGTCCCATTTAATATTCCAGCTACCAACAGCATCTCTTCTTTCCTGCTCCCATCCCCTTCTCTTCCCTTCCTCTCTTCTTCTGCCTTTTTCTTCCCCTCCCCTTGCCTCCCTCTCTTGCGGAGGAGGGGGGCTTGAGATGGGTATAAAGACATAAAAGAAGAGGAACTGATCTTGAAAAAGTGAAGGTTCAATGATGCTCTTCCTGACAACCTTTGAGGTCTCCTCCAAGCCCTCGGGATGGGCATCTTAATTAAGCTCTCCTTGGCATCTGCCCCTGGAAGTGAAGGATGGTAGGCTAAACACACGCTCAGTATTCAGAGACGAAAACTATTTGCCAGTTGGCTTCTGCCTGGTGGAAGCGTGTGAACGCTCATAAACTTGTCCCAGCCCCAGGATGCCCCCTTAATCAATGTCACGTTGCCTAAGGTCAGTCGCCAGGGCCCTGGAAGTCTACTCCATCATGCAGTGGCTTTAAAGTGTGCTTTACCGTGGAAAGAAACCTTAGCCTCTGACCATGTCACAGGAGGACAAACACCTTGCTCGCTCCTTCATATGGAAGTTATTATTGCCTTCCTGTGGATAGCAAATTACAGGTTGATGGAGGTACATTTTCTTGGACATTTTGGTGTCAAAGCATTTAAACAAATGTATGCTTTGGGTATCTCCCCTCCCACTCAGGAGACGATGTCTTAATTATTTTGACCAGAGCCAGACTCTGGTGTACGTTGTAAACATCTGGTTTATCATTCATCCAGCTGAACTGGTTTATATTTTGTTAGAAGAAAAGGCTTGGGATTAAAGACATTTAAGTAATTAAGCACACGTCAAGACAATTTGGTGATGGGTAAATATAGTCTCTGGTAAACGCACCGTCTGGGGGCCTCTGGTTTCGATTTGCGTCCGGCTGGAGCGCAGGGATGAAAGTGGAAGGCCGGGCGGATCGGGCCTTGTTCAGGACGGAATCAAAACCAAATGGGTTTGGAGGAGGAAGGCACCGTCCCTCTAAGTACCTGTCCCAGAGGACCGAAGTTTCCTTTGAGTTTAGCCTGTAGGGAGCAGAGCCGTGCTTGTTACCACTCAGCCACACTTGGAGATTTAACGAGACCCTCTTTGGGAGGCAGACCTTCAAAGTCCCGAGTTTGGTTTCGGTTGCCTGTGCGCGCGGGGGGCCAGAGTCCACTCTGGTCATGTGTTTTGGTCCCGATGACTCTGGATATCAAGGGCCAGGGATGCCGGGCGAGGTCCGTATCGGGCTGGTGGGAATGTGGTCCGTGCTGAACGATGAGGAGACAGCGTCTTTGCCTTTGGGGATTAGAGTTCTAACCAATAGGTGTGCAGGGGCCGGTGAGGGGAAGGAGAAGACAGGGGCTGGAGATGCTGGGGAGCAACCTATGAAGGTCCTCAGAGAGGCTGTGCGTGGAGTGGAGGCTCTGGTTCTCTTTGGGGACTGGGGAGAAAGGGAAGGTATCCTTGAAGCTTTCTCTGTGACCCCCCCTATTCTTGGAGTAAGAGGGTGAATGCTTGGGTCTCTCTTCCCTCTCTCCCTGGGCCTTACAGCAGTGAGGAAAGTATATATGTGATCCTGAAGAAGAAAGCTTTGCCATTTTGGCCAGATGGATGGTGCATGATGGAACCAATTAGCCCATTTTTGTTGAAAAGGAGGAGGAAAAAAAAAATCAGAATTTGGGTTTTCAAAGCAGGGATTCTTTTTTTTAAAAAAAGAACGTTTGATTATTTTCTTCTCCTTTCAAACTGATTTCCATGCTTGTTTGGGCGGGTAGGGTCTTGGTTTTTGAAGTCTGAGGGTGAACAGAGAGGCCAATGTGGTCCCCACTCTTGGGTAAATGCTGGCTGAGAAGTTACTGTTCATTTTGCCCCCCTCCTTTGTCTTCTCCCCGCCTTCATCCAACAGCCTGTGATTGGGATCGCCCATGTGATACCACCTAGGTGTTCTGTGGGAGGTGCCCAGCCACGAGAGACAGAGAAACAGTCAATTACATCATGTTTTTTTTGGGGGGGGGGCCTGCAATTCCGAGTTAGGATAACTCAGGTTTCATAGCCTGAGTCATTACTCCAAGGCCAAGGCCATTTTCCTGGACTTCCTGTCTTAGGAGACAGACTAATCAACCGGAGTCTAGAGTTTCTTCATCAGCATCGGTTGCCAAGCAAGGCCGTGAGGAGGGTTGGGGAGCCTTGATCCACAGGAAGATCATCGGCCACGGCATTGCCAACTCCTCAACTGCCCCTCCGTGGCGCACCAGGCCGGGAGGCGCGGCTCCGACGCCTTACAGGCTGGGGAGGCCACACGGAGCCACAGCTGAGCTGGCCCTAGGAGCTTTGTGTGCGTGAGAGGGATGGGGTGCGTGGCTGCCCACCCTCGTGAGTGGAGGCCTTTCTGAAGATCTGGGGATGGGGTCCCCCAGCTCAGGTGGTAAGGGTGATGATGTTCCCGCGTGGCTACTGTGCTCAAAGAAGCCGAGAGGGAAACGAGGAGCTAAGAGAGGTGAAACACCTGTTTCCGCCTTGGCCATGTGATGCTACATTGGGACTGTCTTTGGGGGGGGGAGAGAGAGAGAGATTCAGTCGCCATGGCAACCACAGAGTGTGCGTGCAAGGGGTCGGGTGGGGTAATTCCCGGGACGGGGATGCGGTCTTGCTGGGGCCTTACCCGCCTGTGATGTTTCAACCTCTATCCATGTCGACAGCACTTTTTGTAGCTTTGAATACCACCCGCCCCCTCCCCCCCCCACTTGGGTCTCCTCACTTTGATTACCGTGGGGTGGTTTCCACATTGCTGTGGTTAAGGCTCTTGAACTGATTAATGGCGCTCTAAGTGAAATTGCAGTCTTGTGAGTAAAACCAATCTGTAGCTTGCCCAGCCTCCGGCACCCCTCCCCCACCTCCCTCCTACCCCTGACTTCTCTTGCCCCCCCCTCCCCCACCCACCAAGGGGCTTATTTCTCGTGTTTTATGTTCATGCCAAAGAGGAAACTTATAATCAGCCGAAACAGACTGCTAGCCTTTAATAGCACAGTGATAGCCACTCAGCTTTCAAACCAAATCACAGAGGAGGCTACTGTCCACTGAGCAGCGCTCTGGCCTCTCCCGAGTGTCCTCTGTACCACATGCTGCCCGGGGTGTGGTCTTTGCATCCTGGGGCTGTGGCCACAAGGTTTGAGGAAGAGGGGGCTGAATGGAGGAGAGAGGATTGCTTGAAATTTTCTTTGGGCTCTGAGTGTGTGGGTGGGAACACAGAGTGGAAGATGATGGATTTTAACAATGTCTAGATTTGTGACCTAACTGAATTGTGCATCCAAAGCTGTGTGACACACGTCACTTAGCGCTTGGGCATTATATTTCTTTCCTCCAAAATCAATGAGCTCCTTATCTCGTTACTGGATTACTCGCTGGAAAGAATGGTTCAGAGATAAAAGTATGCAAGGCACGAGAGATAGCAGCAACTCTCTCCCCCTTCTCTCTCGAATTAAATGGGGTTCATGCCAGGCGTGGTAGCGCACACCTTGAATCCCAGCACTTAGAATGCACAGGTAGGAGGATCACAGTGAGTTCGAAGCTACCCTGAGACTACATAGTGAATTCCAAGTCAGCCTGGACTAGAGTGAGACACGACCTTGAAAAAAACCCTCCAAAAATAACTTAAAAAAATAGTAAGAAAAAGTGTGGATTGGGCTGGAGAGATGGCTTAGCGGTTAAGCGCTTGCCTGTGAAGCCTAAGGACCCCGGTTCAAGGCTCGACTCCCCAGGACCCACGTTAGCCAGATGCACAAGGGGGCACACGCGTCTGGAGTTCGTTTGCAGTGGCTGGAAGCCCTGGTGCGCCCATTCTCTCTCCGTCTCTCTATCTGCCTCTTTCTCTGTCACTCTAAAAAAAAAAAAAAAGTGTGGATCTTGGTATACTGAGATGTTAGTAGTATAAATTGGTGAGATATAATATTCCCCCTCCCCCACGCTGGAGGCCAGTGACCGAGGACAGCCCATCCTGACTGAGGCAGAGCATAGAAACCACTTTATATTTGGTGGATAAAACGAAGAAGGAAACAAGACAGTAACCATGACCTTATGTGAGCAGAATCTCTCTGTTGTGAGTGTATTGGGGTTTGAGGGTCAGGACCACTCATCCGCTCAGCATTCATCCAGTAGAATCTGTGATGGGTGTGGGGTCCTGGTGGGATTGAGACAAATCCCTTGTTGCGTCATCTTCAGGATATCTGTTGGTGTGTGTGCGTGTGTGTGTGGTGTATGCGTGTGTACTAGTCTATTACTCTTTTGCCTCATTTCCCTGAGAGAGTCTCTGGTGAACCTGGAGCCTGTTTTTCAGTTACATTGGCTGTCCAGGGAGCCCCAGCAATGCTCCTGTCGCTGCTCCCCCTCAGCACTGGGGTTCCAGACACACACAGCCGTGCTCGACGTTTTACGTGGGTGCTGAAGGTTGAACTCACGTCCTCATGCATACACAGCAGGTGCTCTTAGCCACGGAGCCATCTCTCTAGCGTCTCACTTTCAAAACTTTCATTGCAGAGCACATCCACACTCTTTCTTTTTAAAAATTTTTTTGTTTATTTTTATTTATTTATTTGAGAGTGACAGACAGAGAGAAAGAGAGAGAGAGACAGAGGATGGGTGCGCCAGAGCCTCCAGCCACTGCAAACGAACTCCAGACGCGTGCGCCCCCTTGTGCATCTGGCTAACGTGGGTCCTGGGGAATCGAGCCTCGAACTGGGGTCCTCAGGCTTCACAGGCAAGCGCTTAAACGCTAAGCCATCTCTCCAGCCACATCCACACTCTTAAAATCACTGGCAGGCACCCAAAGGGCTTTTATTTAGGTGGGCTCTACCGATGAGTATTTATCGTATTAGACGTTAAAGCAGAAAAACCTAAGGCATCAGGGTACGTGAGCACACATTCCATTAGCCACCGGGGACGGTGCCATAGCGTGTCACAGAGCTCCTCTCTTTGGAGTGAAGAGTGAGAGAGCGCAGATGGTACCAGTGGCACTGAGGAAATACTTTTGAAGCTGGGTGTGGTGGCACATGCCTTTAATCCCAGCACTCGGGAGGCAGAGGTAGGAGGATGGCCGTGAGTTCGAGGCCACCCTGAGACTCCATAGTGAATTCCAGGTCAGCCTGGACCAGAGTGAGAGACCCTACCTCGAAAAACCAAAAAAAAAAAAAAAAAAAAAGAAAGAAAGAATAAAAAGAAAAGAAAATACTTTTGAGCTCACGAGTCATGGAGACTCACAGCCAAGGGGCCCTGGAAAGGTGGTGGGAATTCTCAGGGTACCCCCGACTGTTTTGAGAAGTGCTGTGTTAATCCTTGGACCTCAGAGCTCTCCATAGTACGGGAAGACACGTTCTCCTTGAGGAGAACTAGAAGGTGTCGGAAATCTGAGTTCAGGTGAAGTGAGGTGGGACATCTGACGTTACTCATCTAAACGCACCTCTGCCGCCACTGAGCTTAGAGGGTCCCAGATGATGCCAATGGTCATATGGTGTGTGTGGGTGTGGGTGGGGTGGAGAGTTATTCGGCTGGAACGAATGGAATTTGTGAGAATAGAAGGACCGTGCAACTTGGAAGAATATATTTGATAAGAAAAGCATCAGTCTGTGCTTGAGAAATGGACATATTTTCCTTATACTGAGAATTCAAGCTTGAAAAAAAAATCTTGTAGACTAGAAGGATATAGAGGACTCAATGATACTCAGCTAGGAAGCAGTTGGTAAGGGTTTAGTATTTATCAAAACTGGCTAGAGACCCCTGACCCTTAGAGTTATAACTCTCATGTTCTTTACTTCCGTAGGTATTAACTCTCTGATAGCAAACAACATCTATGAGGCTGCCTACCCACTTCATGATGTAAGTATCTTCCCTTCCCTTCCGTTCCCTTCTCTCCTCCCCCCTCCTCCCTTACCTTTTCCTCTTCTCTATTTCCCCTCCCCTCCCTTCCCCTCTCTCCTCCTCCTTTTCCTCCACTTCCTTTCTCTCCTCTTTTTTCTTCTCTTTTCCCACATCCTTCCTTTGTATCCTTCCCCTCCCTTTTCTCTCTCTCTCCTTCCTTCCTTCCCTCCTTTTTCCCTCCCTTCCTCCCCCCCTCTTCTTCTTCTTCTTCTCTCTTATCCTTTCTTTGTCTTTTTGAGACAAGGTCTCATGTGAGATGTGAGATAGATCCACTCGTGATCCTCCCGCCTCAGTTTCTGAGTTCCGGGATTACAGGCATGTGTCATAGCTGGCTGTAAACACCATTTTTTGTCATCACGTTCCCTCTAGTCCTCAAAAAGTTGAAGCCACAGGCTTTGGAGTAGATAGACAGATGCAGAGGGAACCATGAGGGAAGAGGAATTGGAATATCCAGCGTTTTAGCACGTGGAGGGCTGAGGGGAGGCGGATGCTGGTAGATGCAGCTGTATGTGTGGGGGGTATAGAGGGAAACTCAGAAACTAGAAGGGCTCCTTGGCTGGCAGTAAAGTTCTGGGCATCCCGTGATGTCATGCAATGACTTCAAGACAGTTTGAGAAGAAGGCCACTGGCCCCAGGACTAAATGCTCCTGAGCTCCGTCACCCACCTGGCTGGTCACATCTTCAGCGTCTGTGGTGCCGCGCTCACACACGAGGAATCTCCCAGGCGGAGCCTTCCCGCTCCTGACATCTCCACTGTGGCTGACGCAAAGCCAGGTTCTGTCAGTTGTGAGCGGGGTTGAGCATGTCGTAGCACGGGGCCCTTTCCACACTGTGTGCCAACCCACTTACGGGGACACTCATGCCTGAAGCACGGCAGTGGGAAGGGGGACCCTCTTCATGCGAGAAGCTCCCCCATACACGCTGCAAATGCTGATGATAAGAAAGCGGAACATTGGCCCCTCATCATGCCATGCTTTTGACTTTTAAATATTTTATTTTATTTATTTATTTGACAGAGAAAGAGGGAGAGAGAGAGAAAGAGAGGGAAAGAGAGAATGGGCGCACCAGGGCCTCCAGCCACTGTAAACGAACTCCAGACACGTGCGCCCCCTTGTGCATCTGGCTAACGTGGGTCCTGGGGAATCGAACCTGGGTCCTGTGGCTTCACAGGCAAACACCTTAACCGCAAAGCCATCCCTCCAGCCCATTCCCCCCTCCCCATGCTTTGACCTTTAAATAGAAATGAAAGAAAGGGAGAACATTAGAGAAGTTTTTGAAAAGACATGTTTTTTTTTTCTTCCTCATTTGGCATCTGTTTTTGATAATTCCATTGACTTTATCTGGCATCCATTTTTCTCCTGCAGGGTGAATATGATAGTCCGGGGGATGAGATGAATGACAGAAAGGTAAACCTCTCTTGTGCTTCAGTGAATGTCTTGGGCTTGTAAAATTACTGGTGGGTGTGCATCTGGCTACAAGTGTCTTGGGTGATCTGTTTACCTGTGCGTCTAATTCCAGCAGTTTTTGAGGGCCACAGCTGGTCACTGCCACGGTTGTGCGTCCCTTCCACAAAACCTTAATCCCGTCTCGTAAAGACAAGAGAGACAGACAGGAGCGCCAACCGAGAAGCGCTGACGGTCCAGCCTCCTTAATGTAAAGATGTGGAAACAGAGACAGAGCCGGCGAGTCCTTTGCTCAAGGTCACACGGCCACGGCACACAAGAAGCTTGCAATACCTTTGTCTCTCAAACCCAGCGTCCCTGCCGACAAGTTATGATTGGCCGTGGACATAGATTATGGCTTCTTTTCACGGGGTATCTTTAGGTTATTATTATTATTTTTTCTTATCCTGTAGGTAGTCAGTCATTCCTGAATAAGAGATGAGCAAACTGAGCAGGAAGGAAGCTTCCCCATGCTGCCTGTTTCTGGAAGCTAGGGTCTGGTGGGGGAACACGGTCCCTTTAGAAGGACTTCTAATGGCGAGTACAGCTCCTGACCATGCATTGTGCCCAGTCCTCCACCCAGACCTGTGTGTTCTGCTGGCTGGTCCTCCAGGGCCATGGGTGTACTTGTAGTATGCTCAGTAAAGAACAGTTCTAGCCTCTTTAGTAAGGACATGCCCACAAGTTCCTCATGCTTCCATTCTGCATGTGCTATGGCTCTAGCGTACATTGGAGGGTGGGCAAGGGTGGGGGGAGGGAAAGGACAAGGAATTGAAGTTAAAGGAGTCCTCTCCCCCAGCTCTGTTGTCTGGAAAACCATTCATCCCCCAAGTTGCCTTTTGAGCAGCCTTCTTTTTATCCTGCCTATTAGTCCCTGTTATGAAGTGTTAAGTATTAAAAACATAAAAGGTCTTTTCCAGAAATGCTGCTCTGATTGCTTGCACATGTCCCCTCTCTGCCTGCCTGGGGAATCTGCTGCAGCATTTCGATGTCTTAACCTCATCTGTTTTCTATCTGATGCTAATAGTCTCACTGTTTAATTTCCTGAAAAGTCCCCGCATCAGATTTAAAGGAGAAGGAGGAAGCATTTTTTTGCCCCACAGCTCACCTCTCTCGCTCAACTGTTTTCTATCCTCCCACACTCTCCTTTCCATGCTCCTCCCCTTTAAATGGTGATCACCATCCATTGCCAGTGAAGGAACTTCCTGCTGGGTGGTGGTGACCCAAGCCTATCAAGCCCATCCAGGAAGCAGAGACGCACAGTAACTCTTGGGAGAAAGCAGACTGACTTCAGTTATCTGCACTAATGAATAGAGGCGCGTTCAGACTGTCTAAAACGCGCGTGTGCTTGCCTTTGAGTGCTATTATGTAATTAACAACAGCAACAATAACAAGTCATTTCCTCCTAGAAAACATTCTTCTTAGGCCCAGTACAATGACATCGGGCCATCTCCCTGCTGTTAGGTAGCATCTGAGAGTCGGGGTGACACCTGCTAGGGTGGGGCTGTGTCTTGCTGTAGAATTTCCAAAGCTCCTATCAGGGATGCTCCACACAGGTCAACAAGCGTCTTTGAAAGACTCGAGGTTCCCCTCTCCTGTGGTTGTTCCTTTGTGTTTACTGTCCCATCCCAGCACCCTTACTTCTCTCTGCTTGGATCATGGTAACCCCGGTGACCTTTGCCACGCAGAGAGATGAATGAAGCTATGGGGGAGAATACAAACTTTTTTAAAATTTTTCCTACCTGGCTTGGGAAATTAATACTCACGTAGAGCAGAAGAGTGGTCACGTTGTCGTCAGATGATTGTAGCATCAGGACCAAAATCATGACGTTCAAACCCCATGCGGTGTTTAGACTTTAGTGACGTCAAGGCGGCTGTGCACCAAGAGAGCTTCTGCTCAACTCAGTGGTGGGCAGGTGCCCCGCCACACATTCAGGAACACGGCTTCTTAAACTATCCATGCCTCGGCTGTCTCCTTTTTTTGCCCAAGAATTTTTGTGTGACCCAGTGTATAAACAAATTGAACATTAAAAAAAAACATAATAATTCTTTGGTATACATATCATTTTATTATTTATTAAAGAGCAAATAAAATTAACATAGTAGTGAGGTGAGTGTACTTTGCTTATTTATTTATTTATTTATTTCCCATAAAGACTTCAGTGTTGATTGGCACTGACGGATTCACCTCCTCTTTACTGGTTTTCACAGTCGATTGACATTTTGCTGAGAACACCACTTTGCCTAAGTATGTAGTCCAAGAGGTCAGAAGTGTGTGCAAGGTCATTTCAGAAATTGCTGGAGATCTTGTCCTAATCCCAAAGCCAAATTAATCTATTATTTTTTTTTAAATGAACAGTCAGCAACTCAAACAGTACTCTTTAAAATCAAACATTCTTTTTTTTTTTTGTTTTGTTTTTCGAGGTAGGGTCTCACTCCAGCCCAGGCTGACCTGGAATTCACTATGGAGTCTCAGGGTGTCCTCGAACTCATGGCGATCCTCCTACCTCTGCCTCCCGAGTGCTGGGATTAAAGGTGTGCGCCGCCACGCCCGGCTAAAATCAAACATTCTAACAATACACTCCCAAGATATCTTAACTGATACTTATGTGCTGAGAAATGATGATGGGAAAATATTGAAAGTCTTTGTTTTCGGAAAGAACACCATTCCGTTTCCATAAGAGCAGAAAACTCGATATGTGCAGTAAAAACATTGCTATTTGTGATAGATGATGGCCTCCAAACCAGAGCTTTTTTTTTTTGTTTGTTTTTAGGCTGATTTGTTGGTGGTATGTGGCGTGGCAGCGTGCATGATGCCAAACCCCTTGCTGTGTACTCAGAACCAAGGCTCCTGTGGAGTCACGCCCTGCATTGCGTGTTGGCTTTTGTATGAACTTTCGGTTGCTGCGCATTCAGACACCTTTCAACTATTTCCAAACTTTTTGTGACTCCACGTTCCGTTGTGACCCCATACCGAGTCACGACTTGTAGTTGACAAAAATGGTATCCTTAAGAAGAAAGAGGAGAGCCGGGCGTGGTGGCGCACGCCTTTAATCCCAGCACTCAGGAGGCAGAGGTAGGAGGATCGCCGTGAGTTCGAGGCCACCCTGAGACTCCATAGTGAATTCCAGGTCAGCCTGGGCTAGAGCGAGACCCCGACCTTGAAAAACCAAAAAAAAAAAAAAAAAAAAAAAAAAAAGAAAGAGCAAGCAAGACCTTCTGTATACAGGCAACATTTCCTTTTAAAAAATGTTTATGAGGGTTGGGGGAGGGAGAGTGGGTGTGCCCGGACCTCTTTCCACCTCACAGGAACTCCAGACACACCTGTGCCACTTTGTCCGTCTGGCTTTGTCCAGATGGGGTCGTGACCTCTGGCTGGCAGGCTTTGCAAGCAAGCACCTTTCGCAACTTTAACCGCCAAGCCGTCTCCCCAGCCCCGTTTCCTTGCTTTGTGACATAATAATCAAACGTTCTCTGAGACACCTGCAAGGGGGGGAGTTTAGCTATTTTCAGGGGTCGATCGATGCCTTGCCTTTGGAGCTAAGGGACGTGATGCAGCCTGTGGCGAGGTGTGGCCTCTCTGGTGGCCTTTGGTTGTGATTTGAAACTGTGTCCTGACATGCGTACTGTGCTTGGATGCTGCTCTCTATCTCTCTCTCTTGGTTTTGGGTGTATGTTGTGTGTATGTTGTGTGTGTGCGTGTTCCTGTGTGTGAACACGCATGCACACAGGCCAGGGTGTGCATGTGGAGGTCAGAGGACAGCTTCCGGATGTTAATCCTGGACGCTCACTGCCCCATTTGCCGGGCCGGTTCTCCAGACGCCCTCAGGAAATTTCCCCGTCTCCACCTCCCATCTCACCATCGGGGTGCTGGGATGACAGAAGCCTGCTCCAGCTTCTGGCTTTCATGTGGGGCCTGAGGATTTGAACTCAAGTCCTCAGACTTGCATTGTAAGTGCTTCATCCCCTGAGCCGTCTCCTCGGCTCCTGTTCACTGTCTCCTTGCAATGTGTGGCTGTCCCCGGGCTCAGCTCAGGTCAGACTGCCCGCAGGGGTACCCTGGAGGCCTGGAGAAGGGTGAACGCCTTTCCTCTGGCTCGCTGGTAGGTAGGTAGATGTGCGATGATGACTCAGCCTCTGCCTCTGCTCAGGTAGGGGCTGCCAGTCTTTCTGTCCCCTCCAGTGGAGGGAATGAAGATGAGACATATTTTTTTCCCTCCCTTTGGTTTTTTGAGGTAGGGTCTCACTCTAGCTCAGGCTGATCTGGAATTCACTATGTAGTCTCGAACTCACGGCGATCCTGCTACCTCTGCCTCCCAAGTGCTGGGATTAAAGGCGTGCGCCACCACGCCCGGCTTCTGAGACACCTTGCCTCAGGAGAGCAAGGTTTCCTGCCTTCCTAGAAGCCAGGGCAGCAGGAGGAGGGAGCATCCTGGGGCCAAGTGGATCGCTCCTTCGGGCTTTGAGCTTCTGCCCCTTTCCACCTTTGCCATGCTCCAGAGGACTGCACAGAGGTGACCGTCGCCATCTTCTGAGGGCTGCCAGGGCCCTGCTGGTTCCTTACGACTTCCTGTGACTTTGTCTCCTTCATGGAGGGAGGGCACAAGATGTGATGCTGGAATGTGATTTTCTTTAGCAGTTTGGAAACCCCTTGGTTCTGGATCTCCTGGCCTTTCCTGTGGGCCATTTTCTAGACTGAACAGTTAGTCAGTGACCCGCTCAAGTGGGTGCGAAGGGAGGCAGGCCTGTGTTTTAAGAGCTTCCTTTCATGCCACAGGTGCACTTTTCTTTCATGGGTGAGAAGTGGTTTGCCACGTTGTGCAGCTGATGCGTTGCTGTCTGAAGACGCTGAGAGCTAGACAGTTGTTCAGATAGCTCACCGCGGGCCCAGCCTTAGCCCTCAGTGCCGCAGAGTGTCTGCAGCTGGCCTTGTCTCTCCGTCTCGGAGCTAACTGTTCTCCGAGGAGCCTGCAGCCTCGCAGTCGACTATGAGTGCCAACGCCCTGCATTTGCCATCAGTCCAAAGGGTTTAAACACTCGAGCTCTCTTACTATCTACTAGAGCGCGTATGTGTCTATGTGTGTTTGTGTGTGTGTGTGTGTGTGTGTTATGTGCATGTGGAGGTCAGAGGACAACCTTGAAGTGTCAGTGGTTTACTGTGACCTTCCTTTTTTCTTTTGTTTTGTTTTTTGAGGTAGGGTGTCATGTAGTCCAGGCTGACCTGGAATTCACTATGGAGTCTCAGGGTGGCCTCGAACTCACGGCGACCCTCCCACCTCTGCCTCCCGAGTGCTGGGATTAAAGGCGTGCGCCACCATGCCCGGCACTACTTCGCCCTTTATGTGGGTGCCAGAGAGGCTCTAGCCCTGGTTTCTGCAAGCGAGTGCCTTTAATCGTGGAGCCATCTCCCCAGACCTAGTCAGGGCTCCCTAGAGGAGGAGAACCAATAGAAGGACTGTGCATCGTAAAGGGGATTGATTGAGTTTTTGCTTTTGTGATGTGCGTGTGGCGTTAGGCATGTGCGTGTGCACAGATGCACACTCATGCAGAGGGCCGATGAGAACATCCAGTGGGTGTTCCCTGCCACGCATGTGCTTGTTCCCTTTCGGTCACACTGCCTGACCAGTGAGAGCCAGCCTCTTCCCAGTCTCCCTCCATTCCCCATCAGACCCGGGTTACAGGCACGCGTGGCCACGCCCAGCTGTTTACGTGGGTGCCGGGGATCAAACTCAGGTGGTCTCAGCCCCTCTCAGGCCTTCATGCTTGAAAGCAAGTGTTCGTATCTGCCGACCCATTTTTCCCCCAGCCCTCTAAAGGGGCTTTATCAGACTGTCTTACCCAGTACGGGCTGGGCACTCTGACCGCGGCTGTCCACAGGTTGGAGAGTCCATGAACCCCTTAGCTGCTCAGCCCACGAGGCTGCCTAGCAGTCTCAATCGGGTGCTGAAGGGCTGGAGGCTTCCTGGAGAGCCGCTGGTCTTGAGCCCACCTTGGAAAGCCAGAGAAGCTGGGTTCTGATGTCAGCGAAAGATGGTGGAACTGGGATGCCACACACACATGCAAGGAGCAGTGGACACGCCACTCCCCAGTCCCATCGTAGTCTCATGAAATGTACCAGGTACCTGCTGTCAGAGCTGACACCCCTCCTCCCAGCTGAGCATGCTGCCTTTTGCTTTAACTTCAGAAGGATCAGCCCTCACCGGTGGTTGCTTCCTGCTGTAAAGGCCTGAGGCTGTGCTTGAATCACCGCCCAGGACAAGGTGAAAGGCTGGCCACTAGGAGGGAACCCTAACCGCTCTCTGATTTATTTGCAGGCCTGGCCAGTTGGAGGGAGGGGACATGGGGCTGCATTCAGGGAGAAAGCGGTCCAAGCAAAGAGCTGCTTTGGAAGGCCCTAGACTCTGAATGCTTGAAGAACTTGTCACACGTTACCATGGTAGGCTGCCTGCCCTTTAGCTCCTGCTCACCCTCATGGGGCAGAGAGTCCTGAGCTCTCCTTCCTTCGTCTTGACTGCCAACCTCTTTGGGGTCGGTCACGGGAGCCCATGGCTTATCATGACTCGTCTGATTCTGGGTGATGGCACCTTCTTGGGGTCTATAGTCGCTTCCGCCTCCCCTGCAGGTGACGGAAGAGGGTGTGGCCTGGTTTGTCCGGCCCACGTGAACAGCCAGGAGTCCAGCGTGCCTGCTGCCCCACCTTCACACGGGGCCTCTGGCTAGTGATGCCCGACTGCGTCTCTCTTGCGCCCCTGCATCAGGCTCAGACGGCGTTCTTGGCTCCAGCCATAGTTACAGTCACTTGGTTCTTGGAGGACTCTCACCTGGAGGCCGGGGCTTTGAAGGGGTCTTACCCCAGGTCCCGAATCCCAGCAGGAGTCAGGCCCTCTGACAGCGCCTCTGTGTGTTTTCCTCTGGGACACCGGCAAACAGGTGTCCGCAGGCTCAGGTCTGGGCTGGCCATGTGACTTGAACAAGACTTTGCTTTGAAGATCAGGGCCTATGAAGTGGGCAGTGACGTCCCGCTGTCCTCGAGGGAGCCCTCCTCGTATCATATCTACGCAAGTTGGGCCTCCCTTTGGGCCACAGGGGATGTCTCTGTGACAACGAGGTGCTGGGAGAGTCCAGGCTTTGCCCCTGGGAGAGAGTCAAAGCCCAAAGAGTAGCAGGCATGCCAAAGGCCCGGAGGAGATACATTAGCATCAGCAAGAGCAGGATCAGAGGCCACCATCCTGGAATGAATAGAACCAGTGCTCAGGACTTCATGCCTTTCTCTACTCTCATACACTGTAAAAAGCCATTCTTTTTATTTATTTATTTACTTACTTACTTATTTTTTTTGCTGGAAATTCCTCCATTGAAAATGACAACCGTGAACGCAGCTTGCTTCATCAGTCTGCGTAGTTTCTGGTTATAGTTTACAGTTTCTGGGAGATATTATGTCAATAAAAGTGTAGCCTTCAAGTGGAAATGTCGGTTCTCATTTGAGTGTTCGAATCATGTCTTTAAAGGATCTTGGGTGGAAAGGATGGCTTTTGGTGGGGCTGGGGCTCAGCTGACAGCCAAGATACGTGACTGGAGTAAGGTCCTTGCTGGAAGATCGCCCTGGAAAGTCTGGATGCCATAGGAAGAAATGTGACGTGGAGATGCAGAAAGAGCGTGACAACGTAGCCGTGGTATCCATGACAACATAGCCGCGGTACTGACAGGCACTCCTGCACTTATTATTTGATGAAGTACCAGGATCTACTCAGCGTGACACGGTCTAATGGCAGCCCATTATGAAATTTCCTGATTTACTGGTGGATGATTGGCGAAGCTTGCTGGCAAGCCAGTGGGAGCCCGTGGCCTGCCTCTGGCACGGAGACACTTTGCCCGCTCACTCCTTCTGCCAGGGCCGCTCCCCGCTTCTCACCAGCTGGCACGGCCTGGCGTATTTGGTGTAGCAATCCCTCCGTCGGTCCTTTCAAGTTCTGCTCAGGTTTGGGCCTTCTCCCCGAGTCTTTCTAGTTAAGGTCATCAGTGATCTTCAAGTTGCTGGATACAGTGGTCACTTTTCCATTCTTATGTGACCTGACGCACTAGTAGCATTTGATTCAGCTTGCTTTCTTCTCTGGGAGACCCTTTTTTTCCCCCTTGGCTTCCAGAACACCCCCCCACCCACCCCTGACTCACACTTACACGTGTGCTGTTCTTCCACACCAGCGACTTCTACTTCAGACACCAGGATCTTCCCCGCCGCTGACCTCTGACCGTGACAGGACCGAGGTCCCCAGTCTTCTGTCCTCTCTTTTCTCTCTCTGCTTGTCTCCAGAGGGTGATGGCTTTGCCAACTAAATCTTCTCCAATAACTAACATCCCAGCCTGGACCCTAATCTAATCCAGAGATTTCTAACCCAGAGATTTTTTTTAAAAAAAATTATTTTTTCAATTTTATTTATTTATTTGAGAGAAACATACAGAGAGGGAGAGGCACATAGAAAGAGAGAGAGAGAGAGAATGGGCATGCCAGGGCCTCCAGCCACTGCAAACGAACTCCAGACGCGTGCGCCCCCTTGTGCATCTGGCTAACGTGGGTCCTGGGGAATCGAGCCTCGAACTGGGGTCCTTAGGCTTCACAGGCAAGGGCTTAACTGCTAAGCCATCTCTCCATCCCCAGAGATTTTGTTTTTTAATACCTAGCTGCTAATTTACCACCCCATGTATATGTCTGAGCAGCATCTCAAATTAATGCCTCTCAAAGTAAACTCATGGTCCCGCCCCCTTTGGCCCATTTCCCCGCACAGTCTTCTCCATTTCGGTAAACTTACCATTGTTATTTATGTGTTCAGGCCACGCCCTACGCTGTCTTACACCCAGTCCAACAGCAAATCAGCGGGCAGAATCAAGTACGTCTCCAACCACCCTCTGGATTCTGGCCACCATCTCTCTCCTGGCCATTCCTGCTCCTCACACTCAGGCTGCTCCCCATGTGGAAGCAAGGGTGACTCTTTCCCCAATCTGAGTCAGGCTACTTCCCTCCTCAGCTGCGAGTCTCCTAGGTTTTCTTTCTCAAAACCCAAAGCTTTCAGCCTAACATAGCTCGCCATAAACTGAAGTAACTTCTGATACTTTCTGAAATAATCGCTTCTCACTGGTTTCTTAATGTCTACTCTATCTCAGCCACACACTTTTTCTGTTTTTCCGAAGTCATCCCATAGACACTTACCTCAGGAACTTTTGCATGATGTTCTATGTGAAACATTCCCCCCTTTTCTTTCTAGTCTCAGTAGAAATGTCACTGCCTCTGCGGGTGGTGGTGTGTGTGTCATTCTACCTAAAATAACATCCTAGCCCATTCCCCTTCACATCTCCCTTTGGTTCATTCATTTTTATGGCATTTATGAATCTCATGCGTTATGTATTTATAATTGCTTCTCCATATCGGATATAAACAAAGCTACATAACGAGAGGGACTTTGGTTTATTGGAATATCCAGGACATGAAGAGTGCCTGGAACGTAGGAGACACTCATGAATACTTGTTAGGTAAATGAATAATAAATGCAGGGTTAGTTTTGCTGGCTCAGGCAAGACAGGGGATTAAAGAAGGAAAGGTGGGGATGGAGAGATTGCAAAATGGTTAAGGCACTTGCCTGCAAAGCTTAATGACCAAGGTCTCCAGGACCCACGTAAAGCCAGATGCACAAAGTGGCACATGTGTCTGGAGTTTGTCCGCAGTGGCTGGAGGCCCTGGCGCTCCCGTTCTCTCCGTCCGTCTCTCTTCTCTATGCTTGCAAATGAATAAATTATTAAAGAAGACGGAAGGGTGATGTTTATTAGGAGTGTTATGAAGTGTGATCTGGACCACCTCTGTTATTTGGGGAAGGAGAAGGCAGTTTCCACAGCTTTCTGTCTTTCAGCTGTCTCCCTTGCAGTTGTCTTAAGAGACTTTTCCTAGAAGCTGAGCTTTGGGGGGGTAACATTTTGACTTTTTAGAATGGACAAGAAAGATGAATGGTCGCCTTTTAACCCCGAATCTGTCTCCTTGTTTTTCTTGCTTAGCTGCTGTATCAGGAATGGGCACGCTACGGAGTGTTTTATAAGTTTCAACCCATTGACCTAATCAGGTAAGTGTGGGAGGGGTCTTCGGAGAAGACGCTTGAGACGCCAATCCTGAAAGACGCGCTGCCCACCCTGTTGGCCCTGGCATTGTGTGGTTTAAGCAGAGGGGCCTCTCCCGCACTGTGGATTATAGTTGGGGAAACAGCGGAGCGCGCCAGGGTGGGAAACGGAGACCGTAGGGCTAAAGACAGTGGAGACCACATGTCGTAAGGTGAACATTGTGGTCTGTCCTTGCCTGCTCTTTGAGTCTGGAAGAGCAGTCTCTGTTACTCTTTTCCTTAAACTTGCCCACGGGAGGAACCTGAGTGGGGCAGAACCCTGGGTGGTGCACACATAGCCACAGTGTTGGGCAAGAGAAGGAAAGATCTGACCAATCACCCAGGGACTCAGCTGGCAGGCCTGGGAGGAACTGTGGACTTTGCACAGATTTTCTTTCTCTTTTTTTTTCCCTTCCTTTTTAAAATTATATTTTTATTTTGCAAATTTTATCCTTCTTTAAAACATATTTTTTTCAAATTTTTTTTATTAACAACTTCCATGATTATAAAAAATATCCCATGGTAATACCCTCCCTCCCCACTTTCCCTTTGAAACTCCACTCTCCATCATATCCCGTCCCCATCTCAATCAGTCTCTTATTTTGATGTCATGATCTTTTCTTCCTATTATGATGGTCTTGTGTAGGTAGTGTCAGGCACTGGGAGGTCATGGCTATACAGGCCATTTTGTGCCTGGAGGAGCACATTGTAAGGAGTCCTACCCTTCCTTTGGCTCTTACATTCTTTCTGCCACCTCTTCTGCAATAGACCCTGAGCCTTGTAAGGTGTGATAGAGATATTGCAGTACTGAGCACTGCGGTCATTTCTTTCCAGCACTATGATGCCTTCTGAGTCATCCCAAGGTCACTGCCATCTGAAAAGAGAAGATTCTGTAGCAAAAGTGAGAGTAGCATTAATATAAGGGTATGAACATTAACAGAAGTGCTTACTGGGCAGTTTGGTGAGCATAGTATATACATTTAGCCAGACAGCAACAGACGTTACACCCCTAGGGCTCATGACTACCCCTGTTTTAAGTTTTCAGTGTCAGGGATGTATTCCCTCCCATGGAGCGGGCCTCCAGTCCAATTAGAGGGCAGCTGGTTTCCACCATGACAGATGTTTGCACAGATTTTCTAACTTAAAGATAGACTGGGTCACCAAGTCCCTCGCTATAGTGCTTGTCTCCAGAATGATCTCCTCTTTTGACACTGTGGAAATCCTCCTCCCTCCATCCCCTCTGGAACAACGATGACATTTCCTTTGAAAAAACTTGCTGGAATGCAGGTCTGACTGGCCTAAAATGGATAAGAGCTCTAGGAACTGAATACTCACTGTTTCTCAGCCTCTTGCCTGGCCGGAATGCTAGGTGGCAACATTGCGAAGTAGGGAGGTGCTGAGCTAAGGGTTTGGAGACCGGGGTTCTAGTCCAGACCTGGACACTAAGCGCTGCCGTTTCTCCTGGAGATTTCTTCTTGCTCTTTAAGGTCTTGATTGTCACAAACTTGGATACTGTGCTGAGAGATCTACAAGCTGACTTGGTAGAATATACTCATTTGGAAAGGATGGGTGGTAGTGGTGGTGGTTGGTGGGGAAACTGAACTTGCAGACTGACATAATGGCCTCCCTGCCCCATAGTCACTTGTGGTGATTGTAATGAGATAATTAGCCAGGTTGCAAATACAGAGAACTTTCTTGGCTCATTGCCCTGGTCTGGGAATGTGAGAGGGGAAGCTTCCAGAAGGACCGAGTCCAGGGGGAAGCATTCCAGCTTCTCCTTGGAAAAGGAGAGCAGAATGTGAGCCCCTGGGCAGATTCACCTCCTACACTGAGATGCGATGGTCCTCCCCAGGCTCTGGAAGAAGCCGGTGTTTATTCCAGCTGAAGACCTTTCCCTGAAGTGCTTAGGTCTGGGAGCAGGGGTGGGGGGGACTGTGACCAAGACTCCTCACCCAGCAGCTCTGTTCCCTGGCTGCTTTTGTTTTTTTTTTCAGCATGGGCCACCTAGAATGTTCCTGGGGCCAAGCCTGCTTCCTTCATTCAGGGTGGGCTTTGATCTCTCTCTGCATCTCAGTGGCCACCCACCTCTGCCACCTGTTTTGTTGAACTGCACATTGGTCTTTTTAAAAATGTGTGAACAAAACCCCGCAGAATTCTCTCTACCAGAGAGCGCTGTCTTTTCTGCCAAAGACTTCAGGTGACTTGCCTGCCAGTTAAGTGGGAAGGGGCCACCAAAGCAGCGTCACCTGCAGGAGAATTCCCTTCTGGAGCAGAGCCCTGATCCTGGCTGGTGGGTTTGGAGAGTCAAGAGGATGTCCACAGGGCAGTCAGCTTTGGTGGGGAGAAAGGGGGTGCTGAGCCTGGGCGGGCTGGGAGGGTCAGACGTTGCGTACGTGCGTGTGGGGAATGGGACAGCTGTTGTCCATCCACCCAGTGGTTTAAGGTTCTCTAACCTCCAGGAGCCATGGGTAAGAGAAACAGTGGTATCCAGGGTGGGGTGTGGGAGAGGGAAGGGGCAGGCTTTCCAGGGGCTACAGGCAGGGACCAAGAGGGAAAGCTGAGACAGGGTGTGTGGGAAGCAGCCTCTGGTCCTCAGCAAGCTTCACGTTCTCTTCGCAAACGGACCCGCCTTGTTTTCTCTGATGTCAAAGGCCTTTCCTTCCTCCCCTTCGGACAGACTTAGGACCTTGGTGAGCCTTGCTGGTCTTTTTTTCATGTCCTACTGCTAAAATCACTCCAGGTCTTGCGGGCACTCTCTTCAGTGACATTTCTCTCTACAGCCTCTTTTCCGTCTCTCCCGTCACCACCTGCAAGGACCCACCCACTGAGCTCACAGAGCCCAGGCAGAGGCTTTCTGCCCTGAGCCATCATGGGCTCCACACTGGGGACATTTATGCCCCGTGACTACTTGGTAATGTGTAATGGGCCCTTTCTGTGCCCCATGCACATGCCTCACTCATATATAGTCTGAGCTGAAAGCAGGGGACTCTTACACAAGTTGAATATTATAGTCCATGCCAACACCTGGCCAAATATTTCCTGTGCCTATCCCGGCGTACCCTGTTCCTCTTTCTGCTTCTCTCTCTTCATTTTTTCTGGATCCTGTGTCTCGCCCCTATGTCCTGTCTGTCCCTCGGGCTTGGAACATTCTAGAACACTTGTGTTGCATGTTCACAAAGACCCCAGGACTAGTCATCCTTGCCCTTCCCTAGATCATAAAGCCTCGTGTGGAGTCTGGGGCTTGAGGCTACTTTGCTGAAAGGCGAAAGTCCCAGAGTGGGCAACATGCCCTTCCCGGGTACCTCCATGCCCAGTTTCTACCAGCTGGTGCTGACCAGGCTGTGTGCTGTGAGACTATAGAGCGTTTCCACACGGGGTCCTCGCTTTGTCCTGGAAACCGTGGGGCCTGCAGGCTCAGACATGAGAACATACACTAGCAAGGGTTGCCTCTAGGCACTATTCAGTTCCCTGGGGAGGGATCTGTCAGGGACTCAACTGTATGAGAACAACTGAACCCAGAAGATGTCTTGCTGGGAACTTCAAGCCAGTAATATTTGTGCCTCGGAAAAACAGTTTATGACCAAGGACATGGGAAAGTGAGGCCTGAGATGGAGCCGATGTCTCTTATACACCTTAGGGGTTGCTGAGAGGGTCTTTGCATCTAGAGGAGTAGCTACCTGCCTGCATTGTCCTGGTTCAATGCCCCGAGAACCCAGGAGGGAGACAGCAAATATGTTCTGGAGATGCCCTTGGATTTGAACAGCTCTGTTCTAGTAACTAGTCAGCAGCGTGACCTTTCTTTCGCTGAAAACTGATGTTTACACACAGGTGGTTTGTCATGTGTGTATGTGAGACTACATATATATATACATATATATATATACCTACACACATAAATATATGCATATGTGCATATATGTATGCATGTGTCTGGGTATGTGTGTGTACATGTGTGTGCATGCATGCACATGTGAGTGCGTGTGCCTATGGAGGCTAGAGGTCAATGTGTTGGATGTCTTCCTCAATATTTCTCCACCTTATTTTTGAGGCTGGGTCTCTTGCTCCAGTCCCAATTAAAGATGTTTTTTTATCACAGATTTAAAGCATACAGGTTAGCTGAAAGACAGACATTCAGAGAAAGAAGAAGGCATACCTATGTGTGAGTATGGACAACTTTCTTTCTTTCTTTTTTTTTTTTTGGTTTTTTGAGGTAGGGTCTCACTCTAGCCCAGGCTGACCTGGAATGCACTATGGGGTCTCAGGGTGGCCTCGAACTCACGGCGATCCTCCTACCTCTGCCGTCCGAGTGCTGGGATTAAAGGTGTGCGCCACCACCTGGACTTCTTAAATGTCTTTGCAATGAGATTTTTCTTGTCAGAGGAAACACCTTACCTCAGAGGCAGGCTGTTTTTCTGTTGGGGGTTTCTGGCCACTTGGAGGTCATGGAGAGAAGGTCAGGAACTCGGTTGGTTACCTTCTGCTTGCTTCTACTTCTGCTTCCTGGAACTGAGTGGAACAAAGCCGGGGGGGGGGGGGGGGGGGGGCGTGGTCAGCTTTCCATCGCTGACAACACCCCGGAGACGGTCAACTTAAAAGGAGGAAGGTTGACTGTGGCTCACAGTCGCAGGGGTTTCACTCCCTGGTGCCCAGCCCATTGCTTTGGGCTCGTGACAGCGCAGCACATCCTGGTGGCCGCTCACGGCAGAGGAGGCCTTGCACCTGTGGCTGCCAAGAAGCAAATAGTGAAGGGACTGGAGTCCCATATCCCCTCCGAGGTTTCTTTCCCCAGCTGTCTAACTTCCTCCCAGGGTGCCCCACTCCCCAAGGGCTCCATTGCCTTCCAACAGCACCATGGTTGGAGACTAAGCCTTTATTTAGTACAGGAGTCTTTTGGGGGTGGAGGGACGGGACAATTACAAACTACAGTATTCTATTCCTGACCCTCAAAGTCTTGTGTCTATGTCATAAAGCAAAATGAAGTTAGCCCATCCTCAGCTGTGGTGCTATCAGAAGGTAATGGAACTTTTTTGGGGTTTTTTTTTTTTTTTTTTTTTGGTTTTTTGAGGTAGGGTCTCACTCTGGCTCGTGATGACCTGGAATTCACTATGTAGTCTCAGGGTGGCCTCGAACTCACAGCAATCCTCCTACCTCTGCCTCCCGAGTGCTGGAATTAAAGACATGCACCACCACGCCCGACTATAATGGAAACAAAAAAAAAATTTATTGGCACTGGAAAGATGGCTTAGTGGTTAAGGCGTTTGCCTGCAAAGCCAAAGAACCCGGGTTTGATTCCCCGGGGACCCACGTAAGCCAGGTGCACAAGGTGGCGCATGCATCTGGAGTTCATTTGCAGTGGCTGGAGGCCCTGATGCACCCATTCTCTCTCTGTCTGCCTCTCTCACAAGAGAGAGAGGGAGAGAGAAAGAGAAGATGTAGAAGGGGGGGATGGGCATACCAGGGCTTCCAGCCACTGCAAATGAATTCCAGACGCATGCACCACCTTGTGCATCTGGCTTACGTGGGTCCCCGGGGAATCGAACCCGAGTCCTTAGGCTTTGTAGGCAAGCGCCTTAACCACTAAGCCATCTCTCCAGCCTGGTAATGGAAGTTTTAAGAGGCAGGGCCTAGCTGGAGGCAGTTAGGCCACTATAGGAGTACTTTTTGGTAGGGGGGGGATGCTGGGATTCCGGGCTCTTTGAGTTCTGGCTGTCATGAGGTGAGCCGTTTCCTCTGTCATACGCTCCTGTCCTCATACGCATGTGCTGCCACAGACCCCAGGACAGCACAACCAACCAGCTGGAAATCCAGCGCCGTGCAGTCAGTCAGGAACCCAGACAAAGAACGCTTCTCTTAAGTTGAGTCTTTCAGGTGTTCTGTACCTGACAGAAAGCTGATGGGACCCTGGTATGTGAGTCAACTCTGTACTATTTGAACGGCGCTGTTGTCTCGGTAACCGTTTTCATATATGTCTTTCTTTCTCCATAAAACACGGCCCCCCCCGGGCGTTTCTACATTTCTACACATGACCCCAGATGTTCATGATTTTGCTGAGGACTCCCAGGCCCCTTGGGAACTTCAGAGGGGGAGCCTTGAACACTGTTCCCTGATGCGGCAGAGACAGCACCCACATGCGTTCTGTCAGATGCTATGCTCGGGACATGGAGACTGATTAAATGTGGCCCCCTACTCTCAAGGAGCCAGACTGTAAAGGGAACTCTCCCAGCTTGTAGATGCCTACTGGTCTTTTCTGGGAAATGAAGGGATAAAGCGCCGGAGTAAATTTACCAAAAGCCATGTGGAGGGTGTATAAAAATAGCCCAGGGGCAACGTCGCGGTGGGCACGACTCCCAGGCTCATGCTCAGGAGTATTGGCAGAGATTGCTAGAGGTGACTAGAACTCTTCTGAGAAACATCCACATGATGATTTGCAGCATCAAAGGCCCTTGAAATTCTCAGGAAGCATTTTAGAAACCCAATTATGATCGGTTCACTTCGTGACTTGCCAAACGATGACAAAGTGCTGTCTGTCTGTCTGGCTGGCTGGCTTAGGCTCTTGTACCCAAGGAAACCACCACGCTTCCGTGTTTTACGGAAGGCCAACGAGATAGGAGGCTTGGAGAAGCATCCATGCAGTGTAGAGTCAAGCAACTCCTGCTCTGGGGAGAAAAAGAGATAGGAGTAGGGCTGGTGCTCACTAGATTACAAGGTGGAGACAGGGACCCTCTGTGTCTGCATCAGAACTTGAAGCGCAGCCTCAGCGCATGCCTTCAGACTGGGCGTAGGAGGGAAAGAATTAAAAGACTATTGCACAAGCCATGATTTCGTGAGCTATGAGCTATGAGACCAGATCGTAGCGTCTGTCCTGCCTCCCACAATATTACTGTCAGTGTTACGATAAGGTGTTTGTGCACATACGTTGGTGATAGCTCCAGGCCTGGCTACCCACAGCTATTCGTTATCTCTTCCCTGTGGGGCAATTACAAAAGTCCCCGAAGTAGCAGAATTTCACATGTTTTTCTTTCAGGTTTAATATGTGTGACCTCTGTGCCCCAAAGCAGCCCCTACAAAGTGGATGTTACTGCCCCATGGTATGTGGATAAGCGTTAGGAGCCCCCTGAGGCAGAGGCTTCCCAAAGCCACCGAGAAAGCTCATCTGGGCCCAGCCCCGTGTTCGTGTGGCTCTGGAAGCTGTTCTTTCCATTGTACCGTCCGGTGGAAGGGGCTGCAGGGCTCTGGCCAGCCGGTGCCAGGCTAGCGGGACCTCCAGCTGCCGCACGTTAACTCCTTCCATTGGCGGTCTCCTCGGAAAAACCGTGGTGGCATCGGCTGGGAAGTACAGTCCACTGACCACAGTGCCTCTCTGCTATTCGGGGCTCGTTTTACACACCTCTTCTTCGTGTTTGGCAAAAAGCAACGTGCCACTCTTAGAACCATGCTTTTCACTTCTCATTTCTATCTTTTCTTAATGTTATTTAGTTCAGACAGGGAGGAAGAGAGAGCGAGAGAGGACAAAGGCAGATATATGGAGAGAACGGACGTGCCAGGGCCTCCAGCCACTGCAAATGAACTCCAGACGCATGCGCCACCTCGTGCGTCTGGCATATGTGGGTTCTGGGGAAGCAAACCCAGGTCCTCAGGCTTTGCAGGCAGGTGCCTTGCCCGCGGATCCATCTCTCCAGCCCTCACTTCTGTCTTTTTTTATCGGCGGCCTCCACGTTGTCAGGTGCCACTTCCCACTTTTGCCACCCTGGTATATTCCCTTCCAGACTCGGCGCTTGCGGCTCTGTCTTTGTTGTAGCTTCAGCAAGTCGATAACCAAGCCCGTTAGCACTGGGCACGAACTCAGGACGCTTCCGCGGTCTGCCCCGAGCCTGGCCACTGCTGATGTGGGGGTGGGCAGGGTCCCTCTGTATTGGTGACGCATGGCTTCTCAGTGTGAGTGACATGACGCAGCCACAGCTCAAAGGGCCGAGGTATGGACTGGGAGAGCGGTTTATATGCGAAACACTGCCCTTTGCCCTTGTTTCAGGAGGTCATAAGAAATCTAGTTTACCAAAAGCCGGGCGTGGTGGCGCATGCCTTTAATCCCAGCACTTGGGAGGCAGAAGCAGGAGGATGGCCGTGAGTTCGAGGCCACCTTGAGACTCCATAGTGAATTCCAGGTCTGCCTGGGCTAGAGTGAGACCCTACCTCGAAAAACAACAACTTAAAAAAAAAAAAAAGGAAAGAAAAGAAAAGAAATCCAGTTTACCAGAGATCCTTTTGAAAAAGAGCTCAGAGTCTGTTAAAGATTCAAAAATCAGGGTCTGGTTCAAAAGTCTGCCAGATGTGGAACTTTAGACCCGTCACTGAAGTGTCTGAGAAGAGGCAAAATGGGCACAAAAAGTGTGAAAATGGGACACAGTTCTCAGAGAGTTATATACCACACCCAACAGATAAGGAATGTCCAAAGATCGGCCAGAGCGAGCTGCTGGAAGGTATGAAGGGGTTGGAGCTGGCATGGGTGTGACTGAGAAGAGAAAAGTGAGAGTTTAAGGCATAAAAGAGAAGGAGAAAGGGAGAAAAAAAAAAAAAGCCACGATTGCGAGATTGATGCCTTTTGGGCTAAAGCAGACTTGGGCAGAGGGTATTGATCCTGCCGGGCGTGGTGGCGCACGCCTTTAATCCCAGCACTTGGGAGGTAGAAGTAGGAGGATTGCTGTGAATTCAAGGCCACCCTGAAACTCCATAGTGAATTCTAGGTCAGCCTGGGTTAGAGTGAGACCCTGCCTCAAAAAAAAAAAAAAAAAAAAAAAAAAAGAGCAAGATCCATATTAGGGGCGGATGCCAAGGGGCCCAGCGGGGAAGCAGTAGATTGGAGGGACATGGTTGGAAGAGACATTAAGAGACATGGGCAGGGTGGAGGGGGGTGGGTGGGAGAGGGCTAGATCTCCCTGAGGATTCTGACAGTGGAGAACGCAAAAGATGCTCCCGAGTGGGTTCCCTGGAATCCAGACAGGGGCCAGAGCTGAGGGTTTCTGGAAGGTTAGGACTCACTGCCTCCTAGCTTCCCACTGTGGGTGTGCAGACTAGTGGAGGCTCCCATCTTCACTTCCCCTCTCCTGGGGAAACTGGGGTGGGGGGGCGTCAGTCGTTCTGGGCCTGTTGGTGTCCCTGTCCCCAAGAGTTACAACATCTCCTTCATAAGACGCCTGGGCTACGGCGATGGCAGGTGCAGATCTGTCTGTGGGAGTTGGGGGGAGGGGGGGGGGCTCAGGTAGATAGATCCCAGAGCTTGGCCTTGTCCTGGGAGGAGTGAAGCAGGCGTGTTACCACAGACAACGGCCCAACTGTTTGATCCCGGGAGCCGCTGTTTTGCCACACGTCACTGGAACCCCTGGGCTCCCAGCTCCTGCTAACGATCTTCCCTGGAGTGATGTTCTCCACCCACCGCGCATGGGTATGCAACCAGCATCAACAGAAACCATTGCAACACATTGAATAGCATGGGCGAAACACACGTTCCAACAACAACTGCAAGATAGCTCAATTTAATTAGCCCGGCGCGCCCAGGCTTTCTGCGCAAGGGCTTGCCTCTGCTTTAGAAATGGGAAACCACGGCATTCTGTGGGTCTGGAAGTCACAGACACAAAAAGCGAACACGAAAGCACATAAGAAAAAAGCTTCAAGATCCTTGCCCGAGGGACCGCTGTCCTCAGGATATTTCCGGCAGGTATTCAAAGACGCTGACAGTTGGGCTCCTGCCAGGGACCGCCGTCTGCCCCTGGCACACGGGCTGGCTCAGATCAGAAAGGAGCCGAGCCTCAGTCCCCAGACTGGAGGGGGCAGCCTTATCGGGCTTCTGACTTTTTTGGCTTGTCCTTGATGATTTCACGGAGTCCATATTCCCTGACTGTAGTCAAGAAAGGCGGGGGTGCGGGGGTGGGGGCAGGGTTTTGAGCTTTTCATAGGGACATTTTAGTTTGGGAGAATGATAGGGTCACACTTTCCAGCTGCTATCACTTCTGATAGATTGGCAGCGATTCCTTTGGCTGTTTTTCTGCCCTGTCCTCCGCCCCTAGGTAGAAAGGCGAGCTGCCCACAGAGAGAAGCGAACTGACCGTTTGCAAAGGGTATCTATTTCTTTGTCCACTCGGGATATTGGATCTTCCAAAAGCCTCACCGGATGCCTCGTGCCAAGTCGTGTTTGGGCTTCAGTCCGGCCCTTCTGCTCCGTTCTTGGTGGGATTCTCTGTGCCGACCAGGGCCTATTTCTTGCCTTGTGGCCCAATCTTGTGAGTGAGACGTCTTGTGAGTGAGACGCGTACCGTTTGGACAACCTAGCTTGCCTCTGAGGGAATGGCTTCTGGGGACTGAGGAAGTTATGTCCTCTGGTGATCTAAGAGCCAAACAGAAGTGTCGGGAGCTTCTCTGTGGGAACAGTGTGAAAGAAACAGAGTCCCCAGACACAGACCCCTCGCACCCAGATGGATGAAGACTCAGTGTTGAGGGGGAAAGGTTTAAGACAACAGACATTTCAGTTCAGTTGAACCCTGTATCTTACTGGGTCCCTTCTCTGTGCCAGGCACTGTTTTTTATCTAAATTAAAAAATTTTTTTGTTTTGTTTTGTTTTTTTGGTTTTTTTTTCGAGGTAGGGTCTTGCTCTAGCCCATGCTGACCCGGAATTCACTCTGTATTCTCAGGGTGGCCTCGAACTCACAGTGATCCTCCTACCTCAGCCTCCCGAGTGCTGGGATTAAAGGCGGGCGCCACCACGCCCAGCTAGGGTTGGACTTTTTGTGTCTCACAGGATGGAGTGGCAGTGTGTGGGGGGATCTAGGGAGAAGAAAGCTTTCTCCCTGCATCTTTTCTCTTCTTGTCCCCAACCTCCCACATCCCACTGAACCCCGTGGTCTTAGATTTTGTTCCAGTGCTGCGAAGAGCCTCCCTGAGTTTACCAGTCGTGGCTGTGTGAGTGGGAACGTGCATTCAGCCTTCACCACCCTGCCCTTAAACCCGCCCCCCCCCCACTGCAGATGAGTTCCACCTTGCCCTCTGTGTGCTGTGGGTGAATCATCATGGCAATCCATGAGCTTTGTACGGGTCATGTTGCATTTTCAGAACGAAGAAGTTGGAAGTGCAGAGTCGATAAGAAGTCAACTGGGGGGATGGAGAGATGGCTTAGTGGTTAAGCGCTTGCCTGTGAAGCCTAAGGACCCTGGTTCAAGGCTCGATTCCGCAGGACCCACGTTAGCCAGATGCACAAGGGGGCGCACGCATCTGGAGTTCGTTTGCAGTGGCTGGAAGCCCTGGCGCTCCCATTCTCTCTCTCTCTCTATCTATCTGCCTTTTTCTGTCTCTGTCACTCTCAAATAAATAAAAAATGAACAAAAAAATTAAAAAAAAAGAGCAACAGCTCTTCTTGTATTTTTTAAAAAAAAGAAGTCAACTGGGGCTGGAGAAGATGGCTTAGTGGTTAAGGCACTTACCTGCAAAGCCAAAGGACCCTGGTTTGATTCCCCAGGACCCATGTAAGCCAGATGCAGAAGGGGGCGTGCGCTTCTGGATTTCGTTTGCAGTGGCTGGTGGCCCTGGTGTGTCCGTTGTCTCTCTTAAATAAATGAATGGAAGTTAATTGTCCTGCATCCCAGCTAGAATGACACCAGATTGCACTGTCTGCCTGCTTTGCTGTATGTTTGGGAAGGGTGCTTTACTGGTGAGATTCACAGACTCAAAAGAGGCCTAAGCGGCCGGTGGGGGACAGCAGGAGAGTACAGAGACAGGAAGACGTGACCGCGAAGGAGCAAAGTACAGCAGGTCTGGCTCCGTAAGTGGATGCATAACCGTAGGTCACAGGAGCTTAGAGCTCTTACGTCTGGGAGCATTCCTGGAAACCTCCCACATTTGACCTCTCTCTCAGGGACCAAGGCTCTTCTGACAGAGCTCGGGAGGCTCCAGGCGTAGTGCCCACACCTGTGACCCCAGCATCTGGGAGACGAAGTTGGACACGGGTCATGGGTGTTTGAGGCCATCCTGGGCTACACAGTGAGACCCTGTCTCCAGACCACCCCGCCCTTCTGAGGCATCAAGGGGGTGTGGGGGGGGTCACGTCATGCCTGAGGCCGCCTCCCGATGAGAAGTCTTTCAGATGTGCCGCTGGAATCCTGTTTAGTCGAGCAGTGCCCGGCGTCTGAATGACGCTCCAGGCAGGGTGAGTTGCGTATTACCTTCGTCACTTACAAAATAAAGGCAGGGCGGGCGGTGCGTGATACCCTTTCCGGTGCCCCGCTATGCATGGCCCCTACAGAGACAGAATCTCAGCATCAGGTGGCAAGGCCCAAGGGCTCCCACAGAAGCAAGCCGAATGTGGACTACGAACACAGGGGATGGGACCTCAGAGTTTATTCGCTGGGCCCACTGTTACCTAGAGAGCCTCCCAGCCCAGCGCCCTGGATTGCTGTCCCCTCCCTAGCCTAGCCCGTTCCCGGAACACTGTGCTGCTTGTGTTTTCTTCGGTGTCTCCGATCACATCTGGAGCATTCTGGAGCACTGACGAGTGTGTTGGGACACATGGTGTGTGTCAGAGGAACTTGGGCTCTGGACAAATGGAAAACTGTGCATGGCATCTCACTGAGGGACCACTGGCCTGGAGGGAGGGTGGCAGCTGTCTCGCAGGGACCTGGCATGAAGGCCAGCTGAGACTCTCTGGGGAGGCCCAGAGGCCCCAAGCTGGGGACTGCTGTTCCAAATGGCTTTGAGTTGTTGAGGTGGAGGTGGTGCGTGCGTGCGTGTGCGTGTGCATGTGTGTGTGTGTGTAAGGGGATTGACTATAAGAATCTCTCTGCTTCGTTGCCACGAGATACTGCTCTTCATGGTAACGGAAACTTTCATCTGTATACCCAGGGACAGATAATATGTTACCTATAGCTGGATATAGAGTTGCAAATGTGATCTGAGATGCTGGGGGTGACAGATAACGGGGACTCCCGGTGTGGGCCGGACCCAGGAGTAAGCAGTCAGGATGGATGAGATCCGAGGTAGGCTTCCCACGGGCGATGACGCTTGTGCAATGTATCGCCCACTGAGTGGAGCTTTCTCTGCTGTCCCTCGTCCCCTCACTCAGGCCCGGGTGAGGACATACGGGCCAAGGTGTGCTTGTCGAGAAAGGGATGAGCTCTGGTAACAGGTGAGGTGGCCCTTGCCCCGCTGTTTCTGCGATTTCTCCTCGTGGCCTGCTGGAGGGTGGAGAAAGCGAACCCAGCAGACCGCTCGGCTGCAATCTGACCCAACTCTCCCTTTCCCTTGCCAGCTAGTGAGCCCTCCCCCCATCCTCCAGGGCTTCAAGAACTGCCCTCTCCCGTACGCTTCTCCCAGGTCTCTTTGAAGCTCCTTCCTCTTCCTCCTCCAGTGACCCTTTCTGCTTCCATAGACATCCATCTCTCTTTCTGTCTACTCTTGGTGACATCTTCCTGCCCTAGGGACGGGTCCCCATCATCTGGGGCTTCTGGAGGCTGTCTTGGAAAATGACAGGAGGAGGGAGGCATCTCCAGGTCCAGGGTGAGGGTGGTGGGCAATGCCAAAGCAGAGTTCAGCCTGCACGTTTGTTTACACTCTGGCAACTCCAGCCCAGAGCGGCCCTGTCTACTGATGGCTCGAATTAAATTGCAGATGCCCTCGAACTTGGGGTTAGGAACGTAAACAACTGGTGAGCTACAGACTTCAAGCAATGAGAAAACTCAGCAGGGGAGCGGCCTGGCGAAGGGCTGGCCAGTGGTGGGTTTTTCCGATTGATGTCTCTCCAGGAGGGTTCCCTGACTTCATAGGTCCCAAGCTCTGGACCAGAGCACGTCTCATGGGCGGCACATCTGGGAATGTGGCTCTTCCTCGGTTCCGAGGTGGCGAGGGAAGACAGGAGGGATGATTTCCTAGTCTTTGTTCCATTTAATACGTGCTGCTTTGGGAGGGAATTTAGTAAGAAGGTGGAGAGCAGAATAAATAGCCAGAGGAGTCCCACGAGGGAAGTCTTTGACATTTAGATTCCTGCTTTGAGGCAGAGTCCAAGAGCCCGAGCCTCAGGCCAGGTTGTTGTGACGGAGGGAATCACACTTGCCTGGGTTGGCCCATGTGGCGAGGAAGTAGACAGATGCCCGTGGTGTGACTGGGTCGCTCGTTCATTAACTTGGGGTTCACTTTAGTCAATGAATCAACAAACACCTATAATGCTCTAGGAACTGGTCCAGCCGGTGGGAACAAAGAATCCCGGACCTCACAGGGAGCTTATAGTCAAGTTGAAGAAAATGGTATGCCAGCAGACTCCTGCAGGGCACACGATGAATGCCGAGACAGAGCATGCCCCACGGAGGTCTAGGAGGTACCAACGAGGACCCCTTGCATCCACCAGGGGGAAGGTGTGCTCCATCCCCTGACGGGTGGGACTACTGAGCCCCGTGTTGAATGATGAACTGGCATTCAGTTGGATGCAGAAGGACCTGGGCATTCCAGGATTAAGGAGGATTAAGGCATTAGGTGTGGAAAGGACAGTTACTCAACGGGTCGAACTGGGCATAGCTTGAATGAAGAGCCTGTGTGAAGATGAGGTGGGATGTTAGGCAAGAAACGACCTTGGAGCCAGCTTGACTGCTTACTCTAGTACAGTGATGTGGAAGAGTTTTAAGTAAGAAACTGGTAAGATAAACTTTGGAGTATTAGTTGGGCCAGAGGACGTTCCCCCTGAGTACTCCCCCCAGAGGTATATCGCTGGAGGGGGGCACAGGCAGGGCCCCTGTGGGAGACATGGCACATACGGCCATTTGTGAAAGGGAAACCTAAATGAAGAAATTGAGGCCTAGGACAGGAAAAAAAACTCAGCAATAGAAGGCCACGTAGATAATCAACGCTCGAGCTGGGCCTTCTGAGTGAAAGCCAAACAGAAATAGGGAGTTCCCAACCTTACTCAAGGGTGGCCCTGACTTCTCTATGTCCGACAATGCCGGTTATCTGTGAAGAAGTATGCGGCGAGCGCATTCGCAGCAATGCTTACGGAAAGACTGCGGGTTCACTGTCTCCCTGGCGTCTTGCTACAATGACTTGTTAAGTGCTGGGTGTACTAAAATGTGCTTCATGTCTTTCTGGTCCCTGGGAGAGGAGATCATCAAGAACCACAGCAGCCTTTGGCCGGCCTCCATTGCGGCTTGTGTCGTTGGGGGGAGGCGGAGTCTACGTACGAGCGCTAAGTGCTTTAGAAGGGGGGGGGGTCATACTAGTTCCCTTGAAAGATGACGCCATAAATTTGAGATTCAAAATGTTCTTGATGGGTCCAAACCCTGGGCCAAAACCAACAAGGTGCAACTTAGTCGTAGAAGATGTACGATCTGGCCGGGCGTGGTGGTGCACGCCTTGAACCCCAGCACTCGGGAGGCAGAGGTAGGAGGATCGCCGTGAGTTCTAGGCCACCCAGAGACTCCATAGTGAGTTCCAGGTCAGCCTGGGCCAGAGTGAGACCCTACCTCGAAAAACCAAGGGTGGGTGGGGGAGAGTACACTGAGCGAAGTAGACACCTGTGTGAGAGGGACGGGGGAGGGGGAGGGAGGAACACAGACAAACGTGAACTCTCTAATGCCACAGCATGAATTTATCTTACACAGAAGGAAGGGACTCATGGGATATAAGCCATAGGGAACTGTGGGTCTATCCTGAGCTGTTGGTCTTATATGAAGGTACTTGAGTTTTGACACCCCCATCTTTTTTATTTATTTATTTATTTGAGAGCAACAGAGAGAGAAAGAGGCAGAGAGAGAGAGAGAGAATGGGCGCACCAGGGCCTCCAGCCACTGCAAACGAACTCCAGACGCGTGCGCCCCCTTGTGCATCTGGCTAACGTGGGTCCTGGGGAATCTAGCCTCGACCCGGGGTCCTTAGGCTTCACAGGCAAGCGCTTAACCGCTAAGCCATCTCTCCAGCCCGACACCCCCATCTTATAGTAGACTGGCTCTCTAGAGTTCACAGATGAGTGGATGAGTTAACTTATATAGGATTTCAGCAGGTAGATTTTTTTTGTTGTTCAAAAGATATTTTATAAATAGTAAGTTTAAATATTTCTGGTTGGAACTCAGGCTCTCTAGTTCTCTACAGCTTCTAACATTCCCTGATGTTACACCTTACATTTCCACTATTTTGAACTGACTGTAGTTACGTAGAGGTTTCCCATGTCCATCAGCAGACCAGAATCACCAGAGAAACCTTTATGTAGATCCTTTCCACATCAGGTCATGACAAAATTATCGGTATAAAACTGGCTTTCTGCCATAAAGAGCTGTAAACCAGGTGTGTGTGTGTGTGTGTGTGTGTGTGTGTGTGTGTGTGTGTGTAGTTGTTTTCTAATGTTAATCAGTAAGCAGGAAAACCTTGAAAGAATAAGTTTAACTCCACATTGGCTACAAACAAGAACAAAATAAAATAATATGGTAAACTTAAACCCAACAGCATTCATAATTACACTAAATATAAATAGCTTAGTAAAAATTATGAGGTAGAAATTGTCAAATTTATTTATTTTTAAATATTTTATTTATTTATGAGAGAGGGAGCAAGAGAGAATGAATGAATGAATATGAGCACATCAGGGCCTTTTGCCACTGCAAATGAACTCCAGAGGCATGTGCAGCTTTGTGTATCTGGCTTTATATGGGTACTGGGGAATTGAACCTGGGCCATCGGCCTCTGTAAGCATGCATCTTTAACCACTTGGAAATCTCCCCAGATCAACCGTAAAATTGGATAACAATGTCATACCTAGACTAGTTATATGCTATCTACTATAGACCCACCTTAAATATAAAAAAATGCAGATATGTTGAAAGTAAAAGGATCAACCCTAATCAAAAGGCAGTCATAGTTACATTAGCATCATACAAATCAGGCATTGGATGAGAACATGATCAGTGAGAGTATTTACAGTGATGGAAAGGGTCAATTCAATAAGAAAACACAGCAATCCTAAATGTGGGTGTGTTGAGTAATAGCTCTTCCAAGTAAATGGGCAAACATTGACAGCATGAACAGGAGAAACAGATAGTTCAGTGATGTGTGGCGATTTCAGCTTTCTTGATAGTCAATATAACAGACAATCAGTAAGGATATGGTGGACTTGATGAAGAACGTTAAGAATGAGCTTGTCGGGGCTGGAGAGATGGCTTAGCGGTTAAGCGCTTGCCTGTGAAGCCTAAGGACCCCGGTTCGAGGCTCGATTCCCCAGGACCCACGTTAGCCAGATGTACAAGGGGGCGCACGCGTCTGGAGTTCGTTTGCAGTGGCTGGAGGCCCTGATGTACCCATTCTCTCTCTCTGCCTCTTTCTGTCTGCCACTCTCAAATTAAAAAATAACTAGAAAAATAAACAAAAAAGAATGAGCTTGTCACTGCTTAGGTAACAGTATACAAGACACAGAGTGCAGCAAACACATAATTGTCCTGTTCACAGGGGCCTTTTCAAAACAGTTTATATTACAGACCATAAAATGAGGCCAGTGATTTTTTTTAATTTTCTGTTTTATTTATTTATTTGAGAGTGGCAGACAGAAAGAGAATGAGGCAGAGAGAGAGAGAGAGAGTGAGAGAGAGAGAAAGAGAGAGAGAATGGGAGCGCCAGGGCCTCCAGCCATTGCAAACGAACTCCAGACGCGTGTGCACCCCCTTGTGCATCTGGGTAATGTGGGTCCTGGGGAGTCAAGCCTCGAACCGGGGTCCCTAGGCTTCACAGGCAAGCGCTTAACCGCTAAGCAATCTCTCCAGCCTGAGGCCATTGATTTTAAGGGTTTGAGATCATACACTGTATCTCTTCAGAGCACAGTCGGGTGAGAGTTCCTTAGTGCAAAAGACAGGCTGTCTTGCCTGCTGTCCCCTACTTTTGTGCAGACCGCGCCTCATTTATTTGTTTCAAGCCGACTTAGGCCAGTTTGGTTACGCGTCGCTCCTTTTCTGACGGGCAGTGAATGGTGGTGGCTCCTAAGACAAGTGGAAGATGCGAACTGAGCACTTAATAGCACGCGTGAAAGAAGAACCAATTCATATGTCCTGTTGTGGACATCCCAACTTGCTATTCTTTTATATTCGGTGACCATATCTTCACTTTTAAAAGACTTACTCCAGCTCAGCACTGCAAGATCTCTATCACACCTGCCAAGGCTCAGGGTCCATTGTGGAAGAGGTGGCAGGAAGAATGTAAGAGCCAAAGGAAGGGTAGGACTCCTTACAACGCACTCCCCCCGCCCACAGACACAAAATGGCCTGGATATCCATGACCTCACAGTGCCTGACACTACCTACACAAGACCATCATAACAGGAGGAAAAGATGATGACATCCAAATAAAAGAGAGACAGATTGAGAGGGGGAGGGGATATGATGGAGAGTGGAGTTTCAAAGGGGAAAGTGGGGGGAGGGAGGGAATTACCATGGGATATTGTTTACAATTATGGAAGTTGTCAATAAAAATAAATAAATAAAACAAAAGCCAAATTCATAAATAATAATAATAATAATAATCTAAGACTTAGTCCAGGCAGACACCTCATCTCTAGAGCTAGCACTTTCTCATGCTGATAACTACTTGTTGGCAATCAGAATCCAAACACTTAACCTGACATGAGGCCATTTAGTTTTTTGCCTCAGGCATCATGCCTGAGCAGGAAGGGTAAGGACTTCCATAGATAGGTATAAGGTGGGAACATGTACGGACAGTCCATTCAGCTAACTCTGATTTCCAACACTCGTTATCCTAGTTGTTTTTGAGAGTGAAAACCCATTTCTGACATTGCACATACTAATTAATTTCATTTTGAATCATGATTTCTTTTTTTAAATTTTTTTTGTACATTATTTATTTATTTATTTGAGAGTGACAGACACAGAGAGAAAGGGAGAGAGAGAGAGAAGAGAGAGAGAGAGAGAGAGAGAGAGAGAGAGAATGGGTGCGTCAGGGCCTCCAGCCACTGCAAACGAACTCCAGACACGTGCGCCCCCTTGTGCATCTGGCTAACGTGGGTCCTGGGGAATCGAGCCTCGAGCTGGGGTCCTTAGGCTTCACAGGCAAGTGCTTAACCAGCTAAGCCATCTCTCCAGCCCCTATCATGATTTCTTTCTTGCTGGGGTGCTGGGGATGGGAGCCAGGTCCTCACGTGTGCTGGGCAAACGCCGCACCACCGAGCCACATCGCAGCCCTGTTTCCGTTGTCTGTAGAGGCAGGGTGGGAAGACTTGCATTGGCTCAGTCCCAGCATAGGCTTTTTGGATCAAGGGCGTCTGAACCTTGGCCCTGGGCCTGCTTGATTGCTAGGGAACCATAGCTTGAGTCAAGCAAGACAATTCCTTCATACTTTCTATGATGAAGTATTTGAAAGAGAATTCTACACATTGTAACATCTCCCTGGACCACGCTCTCCTCTTTTAAAGACATCCAAGGCAAGGACGCCCGCTGGCCTTCCCTTGTAACCTATTCCAGTATCACAGAGCCATCAAGGGCTCCTTTATTCCCTTTCCAGAACTGCTTCCAGGGACGGATCTATTCTCGTTTGCAGAGCCTCGTTCCCAACGTGCGAGGCCCTGCAGCCTGCCCTGCCTTCTAACTTTGATTTAAGACTTGCAGTTCCCGAGGGCACGGCGGGTTTGGCCGGGTTTCATGGTTGGTGTGTTTACAGGGAAAGGGCTCATCCCGCAGCCGTGCCCACGGCGATTGACTCTCTATCTGTGGTTTCTGCGCTAATCGTTTTGTGCTCAAATAATCAGTTCCAACTATCACTCGGTTCTACTGAAATCAGAGGAAGGCTTGAGTGTGCTCAGCGCTTGGATGTGCTAAAACGAAAGCTTTTCATCTTATTTCATTCTTTGGTGGCCTCTCTGGTCTAAGAAAGCACATACCACTGCTTAGGGCTGGTGCCACGGCTATAAGACTTCTATAACACAAGAGAAGTTGTTTCCATTGTATTTTGTTTATTTTGAAACAATTTCAAACTTGCAGAAATATTTTAAGCATAACACAGAGGGCTCTCAGCAGGTTCACATTTGCAGGATTCATTCTTTGAAATGCACATGGATGCGTGTGGAGCCTTCTGACACGTGCATGTACGAATCAACATTCAACATGCATGTGGGTGTCTGTGAGTAGCTCTCATGTTGTATATATGAACATATGAGAGTGTATACATCTTAATAATACTATCTAAATCATGCATACATGTTTATTATCGAACCACTTGAGAGTAAGCAGCATGCCTTATCCCCTAAATACTTTACTATTTAGTTTCTAAACTAGGAATTTTTCTGAAAGTGTGATTTTCAAAATTGAGAAACTTACCTTTGGTACAATATTATTATTCTGTAATCCACATTGTTTTTTTTTTATTAATTACGTACTTTACTGTAAGAACATATCACATGTTAGTCATATTCACACTGGGTTACACTCTGTTATCCCCTCTTCTCCTGCCCCCATTGCACTGAGGGCCCCCCTTCACTGGGGTTACTGGTACTCACTGTGGTCTCCATGGGATATCTGAACCCACCCTGTGGCTCTTATAATCTTTCCTCTCCCTCTCCCACAGTGCCTTGTATTAAAGTTTACTTTTAGTCAATGCAAGATTCAACCTATGAGCCGGGCGTGGTGGCGCACACCTTTAATCCCAGCACTTGGGAGGCAGAGGTAGGAGTATCACTGTGAGCTTGAGGCCACCCTGAGGCTACATAGTGAATTTCAGTCTGAACTAGAGTGAGACCCTACCTCGAAAAACAAACAAACAGAAAAAACCAACAACAAAAAAAATTCAACTTATGAGCCCACGCAACGTTTGATTGGTGGGCACATCATGTGATCATCTTTAATTTGGAACCCTTGCTATGTTTTTCATGACCTCGAGAAGAAGTAAGGGGCATTTTGTAGATGGTCTCCCCGTGTGGATTTGTCAGATGTTACTCCATGGGCGGACAGAGGTTACGTCATTCTAGCAGGGATCCTGTACCGTGGACGTGTCCCCCACCCTCCGGCATCAAAGCAGGGAGTCTGTGCTGTTGGCCTGGCCCTTTTGGGACGAGGCTGTTTCTCATTGCTGGGCATGCTGGTGTCTGCTGGACTTTTCCACTGTGAAAATGTTGATGTCCGTGACTCGCTATCATGTTTCACACTGAAGCATAAAATCTTGGATCTAGAGGGATTCTCCAGAGGTTATGTGATTCAACTCTCTGGCCTGGCAGGAATCGCCAGAAATGTTAGATGGGTTTTGGACTGCCCTTTCCTGCTCAGTGCTTCATAGGGGGTGGGAGAACTGCCATTTTTTCTCAAGGAAAAAAAAAAAATAAATAAATAATGCAGAGCTGGTAATCTGAGGGCCAAAATCAAAACAGCACAAAATGTATACTCTTCTGAGACAGCCTTTACGTCTCAGATTTATCTCACGGCTTTGGAACTTCTCTGAGTTCTGAATGCTTTTTCTCTAACTTGATATCCGATGACATATATCTTCTTTGGCATTGTGTCATACTTAAAAAAAAAAAGAGAGAGAGAATGCTGCCAGTCACATTGTGCCAGGCCATCTACTGTGACTGCATTTTGATTTCAGAGATGTTGGGATGTGGGGAAAGTACACATTTCAATCGATGTCATTACGTGTTCAGTCATCCAGTCATTCAACCATGGTTAAATGTCAAAGGATGGGCTAGATTCCGTGGACAGCACTTAGCTTGCGTTAGGGAGAAGGGGGAAAAAAAAATGAAATTGGATACACTTGTGTTTGAATGTGACTTCCATCATTTCTCAAGTTTACGAATCTCACTTCATGTCTCCATTTCCCAGTCTATCAATTGGGTTAATGATATCCATCTTGTCATGATGTTGTGAAGACTGCAAATAATATTCGAAAGTTATCCAGCTTAGCGTCTGACATATAATGCCGGTCTTATTTGAGTAGGCACTCAATAAATATGGGTGGATAGATTTGTTCATGGGCACACGATTAGTACGCTTTATGCTGAGAGAACATTGCAACTGGGCAATCCTTTTGAAGTCTGAATTACGTTCCCTTCAGTCTCATGGATATGGTTTTGTTCTATTTTTCCAGTGGAGATGGAGAACAGCTGGACACCAGCCCTTTGATAACTCTGAGGACAGAGGCGGAGTCACCCTCACACAAGAGTGTTGAAATTGTAGGGGAATGATGTGTCACCTCACCCATAGAGTGCTTGACATTTGGGGGCCATTTCTTTCCAGTCCCCTCGGGCGAACTAAACTGGCTGCTCCCACCTAATTGCATGCCGTTTCCTGGCTGTCAGCGTTAATGACGGTGCTGGGTGCCCCTGCCACGCGGAGGGGACGAGCCAGCCGCGAGGATTTCCCTAGCACGTTCCAAGCTTGTTTCAAACCATACTACGCATTCTGGTCCCTGCCTGTATTCTGCTTTATTTCCCCTTTTCATTTCGAAACCTTGTAGGAGAGGAAGGTGGGGGAGGGGACGCGGAATCAAGTCCATATGCTAGGGATGCATCTGTCCTGAAATAAGAATGCTGTCTGTGGCGGGCTGGAGAAATGGCTTAGCGGTTAAGCGCTTGCCTGTGAAGCCTAAGGACCCTGGTTCGAGGCTTGATTCCCCAGGACCCACGTAAGCCAGATGCACAAGGTGGCGCACTGCATCTGGAGTTCATTTGCAGTGGTTGGAGGCCCTGGCGTGCCCATTCTTTCCCTCTCTCTCCATCTCTTTGTCAGTCTCAAATAAAAAAAAATAAAAACAAAAATATTTAAAAGAAAGATGCTGTCTGTGGACAGAGTGGTTGGATGCCATAGGAGCCAGTTTTCATGCCCATGTTGCCAGTCACTGGACTTTGAGAGGATCCAGTTGTCGCGAGGCAGCCATTCTCCTCTCTTGCCACCTTCTGCTGCCACTGTCCCCAAACACCCTGTCTCCACTGCATCCTCACGTGAGGTGGGCACAGGTGCTTGGATCGTCTCTTTTCTGTGGACTGTCAGCGAAGCATGGCTGAGCATTGGTTCCTATAACCTCACCATTCTTCTTTTAAATAATACTTTATTTTATTTGTTAGAGGGGAGTTGAGTAGAATGAGCACACCAGGGCCTCCACCCACTGCAAGCGAACTTCAGATGCATGCACCACCTTGTGCATTTGGCTTACATGCGTACTGGGGAGTCAAACCTGGGTCCTAAGCCTTTGCAGGCAATCACCTTAAGTACTAAGCCATCGATCTAGCTCAACCATTCCTTTTTTTTTTTTCTATGTTTTAAAATATTTTATTTACGGGCTGAAGGGATGGCTCAGTGGTTAAAGGTGCTTGCTTGCAAAGCCTAATGGCCTGGGCTTGAGTCCCCAAGCCCCGCATAAAGGCAGATGCACCAAGTGACGCTTACATCTGGAGTTCATTTCTCTTTTTAAAAAATAAATAACCAAAATGTTTAAAAATATTTTAGTTATTTATTTGTAAACAGAGAGGTAGATAGATAGAGATGAGAATGAGAGCCAGAGAGAGAGAGAGAGAGAGAAAGAGAGAGAGAGCACGAGTGAGCTATCGAGCTTTCCAGCTACCATTGCAATTTGCCACCACAAATTAACTCCAGATGTATGTGCCACTGTGTGCATATGGCTTTATGTGGCTACTGGGGAATCAAACCCAAGCCATCAAGTTTTGCAAGCAAGTACCTTTAACTGCTGAGCTATCTCCCCAGCCCTCACCGTTCTTTTTTTTTGTTGTTTGTTTGGTTATTTTTGGTTGGTAGGGTCTCACTCTAGCCCAGGCTGACCTGGAACTCACTCTGTCGTCCCAGGCTGGCCCCTGACTCATAGCAATCCTCCTATCTCTGCCTCCCAAGTGCTGGGGTTAAAGGTGTGCGCATCACTAATTCCAGTTACCACTCGTTTTATGAAACACAATGCTAAAAGCTCTTGGTTAATGTCTGTGCCTCACATTACAATAGTTGGCCTCTGTGAGCTCTTTGACTATAAAAACGCCAACCAACAGCTTTTTAATCACCTCCAAGCTCATGCCAGTTTCTACATTTGGTTGTTTATAAGCGCATTGCTTCTCTTTCACTTCAACTCATATTTAAAAAATACTAATTTTTCATGCTTGTGTACACAAACTGTCATGTGTCCTGGGGTTCTGAAAGAACACTGGGGAGCAGTGAATAAAGGATCCCTGGCTTTTAACTTTTAAGATATGGGAGTTGAGCTCTTTGGGGCTGTCCAATTTGGGAGGTTCCCCCCCTCACCACCACTTACCCTGTGGAGTTGTCTGACAGGTGTGACTTTGTCCTTCTCCTCAAGGGCCATGCCTTGGGCCTGAAAGACTTTGACTTAAGCCTCATGTATTGTGAAAGTTCCACCAAGAAGAAGGCAGCAGGACCCAGGTTGCATCTAAGATCCACGACCCTCTTCACCTTCTAGTCTTTAAGAAATGCTGAGGGAGGACTGGGGAAATGGCTTAGTGGTTACAGCATTTGCCTGCGAAGCCTGAGGACCCGGGGTTCGATTCCCCAGGACCCACGTAAGCCAGATGCACAAGGGGGCACATGGGTCTGGAGTTTGTTTGCTGTGTCTGGACTTTGTGTGCAGTGGCTACAGGCCCTGGCGTGCCCATTCTCTCTTTCTGTCTCATAAATAAATAAGTAAAAATATTTAGAAAAAGAAATGCTGAGGGAAAGCTCATGGGAGGTAAAGGTCATCTACATGTAGATTCTTCCAGAGAAATCAAAGCCTGGTGATCAGAATTGGTGCTGCTCCTGATGAGTCTCTCCTCACCTGAGGCGGTAGAGATGTGTAGAGCTTTCTTACACGTGACTCAGTAACTGTTCATGTCACATGTTCATTCATCTGCACTGTAAATGCTTGGAGCCCCGGTGCAACGTCCCTGCAGGGGGCAAAAGATGCATAACTAGGTACTACTTATAGCCAGGCTGGGGAGGTGAGGTTCAACACGTCTGATAACAAGAGACCAGGTGAGTTGGAGAGCTTGGAGGCAATGGGGTGGGGACGTGGGAGACGTTCTAGCTTGCCTCATCGTAGGCTATTTAGCTTCGGACAAGTTGTCGAACATCAACTGTCACTTTCTTTTCTAAAGGGAGGCTGGGAAGATTTCGTGTGGTCAGTGTGTGTGGCGTGCTTTTTCTGTCAACCACGCCGTGCTACGAAGAACGTCAGCCTTGTTGACGGTCATGGTAAAGCAGTGGTAGAAATAGACTCTAGAGCGCTGCAGGTGAGCCGCGAAGACACGTTTACCAGCTTTGCTGCTGTGTCGTCTCAGGAAGGACTGTCCCCGCTCGGAGGAATGTGTTGAGACGGAAGGGTGTTTTTGGTTGACTCCCGTAGACGTCTTTCACTGTCATCAGGGCGTTTGGGAAGGGGTCTCTGGAGTTGGCTCTGACTGCATGTAGATCTGCTTTTGACGTGTCTTGCCTCTGCTCCCCTGTCCATCTCTGAGGTTAACTGCTCATCCTACCAAAGACCGTTGTAAGTGCTGGGGCCGGCCACTGTCTGGGCTTCTGCATAAGGGAGTGCATGGTCTCAGATGCACATGCAGTCCACTGTGTGGAGACTAGAGGGGAAACTATCCTGAAGAAATGCTAAAAAAAAGATTTATGAGGTTCAGGATAATGCACCTTAACATTTAGAAAAACATTATGGAAACGTGTCATTTTTATCCCTCCATATTTTTATTATTTTTTAAGACTTATTTTTATTTATTTACTAGAGAAAGAGGGAGAGGGAGAGAGAGGGAGAGAGAGAGAGAGAGAGAGAGAGACAGAGACAGAGAGAATGGGCATGCCAGGGCCTCTAGCCACTGCAAATGAACTCCAGATGCATGTGCCACCTTGTGCATCTGGCTTTTGTGGGTAGTGGGGGATCGAACCTGGTGCTTAGGCTTCACAGGCATGCACCTTAAGTGCTAAGCCATCTCTCCAGCCCCATAGTTTTTGGCATGACTCAATAGCATTGACCTTTTGGATGAAGATGAGACCGTGGAGATTGCTCTCATTTTGTAGGATCTACTTTTGTCTCTTTCTCTCTCCCTACCTTCCTCCCTTCCCTTCTCATTTTCCCCCTCCTCTTTCCTTCCTTCCACTTATTTAATTATTTCTCTTCTCTTATCCGTTAATGATATTCTAGTGGTAGAAGAGTGGGGTAAAACTAGCAGTGGAAAGAATTAAGTTTGGAATTGGCAAAACAGTAGGGCAGGATTGCAGAGCAAAGGCTCTCAGAATAGATAGTCTAGGGCTGGAAATGCAAATTTCAGCAGTGGATCCTTTTATTTCCTCCCTTCCTCCCTCCTTTCCTTCCTTCTTCCTTCTTATTTCCTCCCTTCCTCCCTTTCTTCCCTTCCCTCCCTCCCTCACTGGCACTCATCTACAGAGATTCTTCAGCGTCCAGTACACCTCTCTCCTTGGCATAGTCCTTACCTGCGGCGGTGTTGGTCTTTCCCCTGGGCAGCCCTCGTCAGGAGAAAAGGGCGCATGTCTTCCCCCGTCAACACCCACGAAGAGGAAAGGCCACGTCAACTCTATCCTTTAGTCTCTTCTCATTGCGGGTCTGGACTCTTTTCTGCTTGGAAAAATGTAGAGTGATGTGAATTCGTGCTGGAATCTTCTACGTGCGGGTTTTTAGAGCACTTTCCGTACGCTGTTTTGGTGGGTTTTGCATGTGGGAGCAGTAACCGTGCTTTGGGGAGAATCTTTCTGGCCTTTAATTTCTCCATCTACCAAAAGGGCTAATTTTTTAAAACAAATATTTTATTTATTTATGAAAGAGAGAGAGAGAGAGAGAGAGAGAGAGAGAGGAAGAGGTGGATAGAGAGAGAATGGGTGCACCAGGGCCTCTAGCCACTGCTATGAACCCCGTACATATGCACCGCCTTGTGCTTCTGGCTTACATGGGGTACTGGGGAATCAAATCTGGGTTCCTAGGCTTTCCAGGCAAGCACCTTAAGTGCTAAGCCATCTCCCCAGCCCCAAACGTGTTAAGTTTTAAATCCTTATACTGAAAGGCAGTAAACTTTTGTCTGTTTCCCATGTATTCCTTGACTAGATTTGGAACTGCACTTGGTGATGGAGATGAGGGTGAGGGGGAGGGTTGGTAGAGTTCTGATTATTTGCCGTGTGTGATGAGAGATGTCGAGAGGAGGGAGGAGGCAAAAAGACTCTCGTAACATGAAATGGAAGATGGACTATGGTGGAGGGACACCATGGGAACATTAGGTACAGGAAAAATGGGAGGAAGGGAAACAAAAATAAAATTTGTTTGTTTTTTAATAATTAAAATTTTTTTGTTCATTATTATTTATTTATTTGAGAGTGACAGAGAGAAAGAAGGAGGCAGATCGACAGAGAGAGAAAATGGGCACGCCAGGGCCTCCAGCCACTGCAAACGAACTCCAGGCGCGTCCACCCCCTTGTGCATCTGGCTAATGTGGGTCCTGGGGAATTGAGCCTCGAACTGGGGTCCTTAGGCTTCACAGTCAAGCACTTAACCACTAAGCCATTTCCCCAGCTCATGTTTTATTTTTATTTATTAATTATTATTATTATTTATTTTATTTGTGCCCTACTGAAATCTAATTCCTTGTATACTAATGATTTCTTTTTTAATACAAGAAGTATACATAAAATTAGGTTCTAAACATGGCTTTGCCTTGTTATTGGTGGTGGGTCATTTTGGAAAACTCTTATAACTCTCCTTTAGCTTCCAGTTTTTTTTTTAAAGCCTGTAAAATGAGACTTTTAACAGATCAGTAACTTCCAACTCTACTCACACCCTTTTGGACACTTGCACTGCATGTTGTAAGGGTCCTGACACAATCACGTGGGTAACTGAGCATGTGGAAACCATCAAAGGAAGCATCCCATTGACCAGCAATAGTGTGTGTGTGTGTGGGGGGGTCACGTTAGCACCCCTAAGCCCAAGAGGCAAAAAGATGGAGTGCGCTGCAGACCCAGAGGGAGCGCCATGCTGGGGCCATTGTTTAGTCTGTCACTCCTATTGCTTTGTACCAGAAAGCTGGAGAACATTGATGCCTCACAGTTAAACCCCTGCTCTGGTCCCCTATTGGCCAACCCACAGGTCAAAGAGCCAAGGGGGTGGGCTGAGCAACCTGCCCGCATCAGCTGCTGGGGCCCAGGGCAGGTGGAGCAAAAGATGAAACGGGTCTCCATGAACCTCATTAACAGAGCATATGTGGAATCCTTGTCATTAATATTAATATCATGTGATATACTGTGAAGATGTGACTTTAAATAGAAATGTATATATATATATATATATGTATATGTACATATACATATATATATAATTATACTATCAAATTCACTTACACACAATCTTTTATAGTATTCACTCTATATAGAGATCCGTTTATCCTTTTTCTTTTTAACAAATGTGGCACATGCTGTTTATGTTCTCACATTAAATTATGTAAGGAAAAAAAAAACAAGATGTTCTTGCAAATGCATTTTTAAATACCGCCGTGTATCATCTTTGGTTTGGAAAATGATGTATATAAAACACAGAACCATGTTTACCATCATATTACATCTTGAAAATGGACAAAAAGCCCTACCTTTTTCCCCCTGAAATTTGGTTAACTGTGTTATCTAATAGTTATCTTCCATTTCCAAATGATGGGCTAAAAGGGAAGAGTTTAGGTTACTCTTGCAAGGACTTCTCTATAGATTGCCATGGGGATGCCTTTATAGGTCAGGTAGTAATTTTTTTAAAAATTATTTATTTATTTATTTTGAGAGTGACAGACAGACAGAGAGAGAAAGAGGCAGATAGAGATAGACAGAGAATGGGCACGCCAGGGCCTCCAGCCACTGCAAACGAACTCCAGATGCATGCGCCCCCTTGTGCATCTGGCTAACGTGGGTCCTGGGGAGTCGAGCCTCGAACTGGGGTCCTTAGGCTTCACAGGCAAGTGCTTAACCGCTAAGCTACCTCTCCAGCCCAGGTCAGGTAGTAATTTTGATGAGTTATATACATGGGTTAGTTAGCTTTCAATTATAATAATGAAACTGGAGGTAATCAGTTTATGGAGAGAAAAGAGAGAGGTGACGGCCCTACAGTCTTCTTCAAGATATGCTAAGAGTGACCCGAAGACTTTCCTCTGAGCCCCATCTCTTAAAGGCTGCCCACCCTGAAACAGTTCTGTGGGCTGGAGACCAAGCCTATCTAGACCCTCTATAGACCCTGGGGGACCCTTGAGGTCCAAACTATAGCATTGCCATGAATGGATCTGAGTGAACCCCAGGGAGAGGCCGAGTTGTGGATTTCATTACCATCTCTGTGCTCCGCACTCACGCGCTCTGTATCTCGCCATCAGGGTTCCTTATGTTTCCGTCTTTATTTAAAGATCTGCTGTGGATACAAAGCAAGCACCACTTAAGCATGAGAATCCAAACAGCGTGAAAGGGCCAAAACCCAGCAGGCGATAAATGATCGCGGACGTGGTGGGAGCATGTGTCTCTAATCACCTCCTGACATGGACTTGGAAGCTCAAGCCAGGCTCACTAACAAACAGAAGGTTGAAAGAATCCTTGTGTTTACTGACTTTCCTTGCAAACGGGAATCCGGAGCAGCTTTCTCATGTCAGCCTCCTTTCGGAAGTCAGAGGGCTTGATAAAGCAGAGAATGGAGAATTGCATTTTGGATGACCCCCGAGGGTCCTTTCGAGCCTCTTATCAAAATAGAAGATAGGCGATAATGATTTTTTAGCAGAGAGGTTAAAGTCTACATTACCATCTACACTGTCACCTGAAAGACTCATCGGTAGAGTACGGGTTAAAATCAGGCAGCCTTGGGCTAGAGACATGGCTTAGCAGTTTGCGGCTTGCCTGAGAAGCCTAAGGACCCAGGTTCGATTCCCCAGTGCCCACGTCAGCCAGACAAAGTGGAGCATGTGTCTGGAGTTCATTTACAGTGACTAGAGGCTCTGGCATGCCCATTATCTCTCTATCTGCCTTTTTCTCTCTCTCAAAATAAGAATATAAATAAAATATTTTTAAGCACTCAGGCAGCCTTGAGTTGGAGCCTGCATTCTTCCTTTGTCAGTCTTAATACACATCACTCGGTTTCTCTGAGCTTCCCTCACTTCATGCAGAGCACAGATCAGTCTAGTAACTACCTTAGAAGTTGTTATGAGTGCCTATGAGAGAGAGAGGAGAGGCGAGAAAAATGGAGAGAGACAGACACAGAGAAGAGAGACGGAGAGAGAGAGAGAGGGGGGCAGACAGAGACAGAGCTCAGACATCCACTAAACATATGCTTCCATGCTCCTGTGATGCACCAGGCACATTCTTAGAATTAAAGGAGACGCAGGAACAGCCGTGGTGAAGGCTCCAAGATGGGAGCAGAAGGTGTCTCTGAGGAACAGCAAGGAACCCAGTGGATCGCAAGCAGTGCCAAGGATGGAGAGCAGATCAAACAGGACCTTGTAGGTCAAGACAGAAATCTTGGTTTCTATTTTGCATATGGTAGAAAAGTAGGACATCATCTTGGATCCAGGGAGACCTGCCCGACAGAGTAAAGGGTTCTTTTTTTATTTTAATTTTATTTATTTGAGAGCGACAGACAGAGAGAGAAAGAGGCAGATAGAGAGAGGGAGAGAGAATGGGCGCGCCAGGGCCTCCAGCCACTGCAAACGAACTCCAGACGCGTGCGCCCCCTTGTGCATCTGGCTCACGTGGGACCTGGGGAATCGAGCCTCGAACCGGGGTCCTTAGGCTTCACAGGCAAGCGCTTAACCGCTAAGCCACCTCTCCAGCCCCAGAGTAAAGGGTTCTTATGGCTCGTGTACAGTGAGGAAATTACAGGGCAAGGTCAAGGGCAAAACAAGGAGACCATCTGCCTTTGTAACGACCTAGAGTACTGAGGACTGCAGCTGAGCTAGGGTACTCTGGGGGAGCTGGTGTAGCACTCTTGGATGTGACTTCTTCTTCTTCTTCTTATTATTATTATTATTATTATTTGACAAATCTACAGGACTGCATGATGGGTTGGATGTAGAATTTGATAGAGAAGGAAAAAAAAAAAATCCATCTTTTCATCCTGAGTAACTAGACTGCGGTTCTGTATACAAAAAAAACCCGTAAGACAGAATTTAGTTGAGAGCGTGGTTGAGTGGGCTCCACTTGGGTCCCGCTGACGTTGAGACTCTGCCCCAGCCATCCGTGGGGAAGTGTCACGCAGGCTGGAGGAATCGCGAGGCTCGAACTCAACCCGCTGCAAAACTGGCAGTTAACTCTGTTTCACTGTGATTCCGTTCCATGGAAACGGGGCAGATCCCGGTGCCTGAGGATTGGGACTTGTGGAGTATTCCAAGGTGCTGGGAATGCACAGTATTGCTGTATCCTGAGAGATACTATGCAGCGTGCATCCAGTGGTGTAGTAGAACAGTCTGGAACTTGCATAGGGGCTTGTGCATTTCGTCCCTGTGGCCTCTGCAGGAAGGGGGGTCAGTGCACTCTGAAGTCCAGGCCACATTCTGTCCTCCAGTGTCCTCGTGCATTTACACAAGGACATTGTGTTTGCTTGCCAAGGACCCGTGTTCTCTGCAGAATTCTCGCGAGACCCAGTCAGGAAGAATGCGTGTGATGCGTCCAGCAGAGTTCCTGGGCTGAAGTAGGACCCCAGGAATAGAGCTGGTGGTGTCCTTGTGGTGCGCTGGGATACTACGCCGTTAGGTTGCTACGTTATGCTGTGTTGTGTTGTTACTGTGCCGTTGTGTAACGTTGCTTTCCTGTGTCGTGTCGGGCTCTGTCATTCTTGTCTCCCTTGGTGGGCAGGTATGGCTGTTGGCAGACACCCACCCGCTCACTCAAGGGGCTCTGGCAGCAGGAGAGAGGCCCAGGGAGAGGACTTGGTTTCAGTGGCTGTACTGGATTCAGAAGAGGGGGCTACCAACGCCATGTCTCGCGAGCTCTTGGCTTCATGCCATCTTGTTTTTTAAAAAATATGTTTTATTTTAATTTATTTATTAGACAGAGAAAGGAGAGAGAGAGAGAGAGAGAGAGAGAGAGAGAGAGAGAGAGAATGGGCGCGCCAGGGCCTCCAGCCACTGCAAACGAACTCCAGACTCGTGCGCCCCCTTGTGCATCTGGCTAACGTGGGTCCTGGGGAATCGAACCAGAGTCCTTAAGCTTTGCAGGCACACGCCTTAACCGTTAAGCCGTCCCTCCAGTCCCCCATCTTGTTTTTCTTGCTTCAGCTTTCTTTCCCAGTTTGCCCTCTTGAGTGTGTCTCCCTTCCGCAGTTGACCCTGGATTCAGAGCCCGGCCCACCTGGCCCCCGCATCTCCCGGGCTTTGGTTCTGTTGGCTCCTCTGGGCACACGTGCTGGCACAAGAGCCTGAGGGGGGGGGCCGCGACAACCATCTTGGCTCTGGGTCTCAGCCCCGATGCCCATCAACCTGACCCTGTACCCTCCCTTGAGGGGGGACAGTGACCAGTAGTAGGGGAGCACGGCCCTAGCAGTGGACTCGAGCTTGATTGGCAGCAGAGATGAGAGATGAGCTTGGGGCTTAACTGCCCGTACAAGGAGACTGTTGTGCTGCAGCCTCTGGGGCAGAAGCCGTCTCCTGTCGTCTCTACCACATGGACGCGAGTTCAATTCCCTTTGCCCTACAAACTCTCATGAGGCAGGTGGGGGAAGGGGCCGTGGGAGGAAACAGGTCATTCTGACAGCGACCTTGATGCTTCAGTTTACTGACGACTTATTCCAGAGAGACTGTCTTAGTTACTTCTTGGCAGAACAACTGAAGAGGGCGAAGTGTTTATTTTGGCTCACGTTTCCAGAGGGTTTGGTCCCCGGTCGCTCGGCCCCATGTATTTAGGCAACAACATGGCGACAGGAGCAGGTGGGAGGAAAGAGCTGCTCCCTTCATGGCTAAGCAGCAAACAGAAAGGCAGGATGGGGATAACATATCCCCCCAAGGACCCGCCCTCTGTGGCCGCCTTCCTCCAGTTAGGCCTCACCTCCAAAAGTAGCACCTTCAGCTGGGAACCATGAGCTCACAACATCGTCTTGTCTTGGCGGTATTTCACATTCGGGCCATCCGTAACAGAGGCTGTTTAACAAACCTGCAATTAAAGAGAGAGTTTGGGCTGCTAACGCATGCGTAAATCTAACTTAAGTCCGAGCCCTAACTTTAATGTCTAAGGTTTGGAAAGCATTAGACCACATACTGGGCATAAAGTCCTCCACTATTGAGAACTTCCATATTTATAAATATTTACTTATTTATTTATTTGAAAGAAAGAAGAGAGAGAGAGAAAGAGAGAGAGAGAGAGAGGGAGAGAGAGAGAATGGGCATGCCAGGGCCTCCAGCCACTGCAACAGAACTCCAGACTCATGTGCCACATTGTGCATCTGGCTTATGTGGGTCCTGGTGAATCGAACCCAGATCCTTTGGCTTTGCAGGCAAATGCCTTAACAACTAAGCCATCCCTCCAGCCCAAGAACTTCCCTAATTATAGACAATAAACCGTGATAATCCCTCCTCATTTTCCCCTTCACAACTCTATTCTCCACCATATCCCTATCCCCTCTAAATCAGTCTCTTTTATTTTGATGTCATTTTTTCCTCCTCTTATGATGGTCTTGCGTAGGTAGTGTCAGGCACTGTGAGGTCATGGATATCCAGGCCATTTTGTGTCTGCGGGGAGCACATTGTAAGGAGTCCTACCCTTCCTTTGGCTCTTACATTCTTTCTGCCACCTCTTCCACAATGGACCCTGAGCCTTGGAAGATGTGATAGAGATGTTTCATTACTGAACACTCCTCTGTCACTTCTTCTCAGCACTATGGTCATTTTGAGTCATTCCAAGGTCACTGCCATCTGAAAAGAGAAGCTTCTCTAACCAAAAGTGAGAGAAGCATTAATATGTGGTATGAACATTAAGAAACGTGCTCACTGGGCAGTTTGATAAGCATAGTATATACATTTAGCCAGACAGCAGCAGACATTACACCCCTAGGGCTCATGACTACCCATGTTGTAGATTTTCAGTATCAGGGATGTATTCTCTCCCATGGAGCGGGCCTCCAGTTCAATTAGAGGACAGTTGGTTTCCACCATGATAGACATGCCACTATTGCACCCATTGGCTCATTTGGCCTGGCTGGCCAAATTTAAGGCTTGCAGTGTCCACTGTTGAGTATCTTCACTGGTGATTTCTCTCTCCCATGGAACTGCATGCAGAATGGCATCTTCTAGCTTTCTGTCAGCTGGTCTACATGGAGGAAGTTATCAGCTCAGCTCCAGCAGGATTTCTCAGTGGCCTTGCAGCCCAAGTATGTGAAGTCTTCAGCAATAGGGTCTTACCATCTATTGCTGGTGGGAAACCAAGGGCCTCGGCAATGGCCTGTAATGTTTTGGGGGCATCAGAGACCTCCCTGGCCAACAACTCACTGGAAGGTATCCCATCCCTGCCACTGAAAAGTTTCTAGTAACAATCTGTGGCTCCTGAGTACGGTTTTGAATGTGAGAACCATGTTGTGCCATTTCCGAGTGTCACCAGGGAGAGGTCTTTGCTGGCTTGTGTGGCTTCTCCTGTGGCTAGGAACTCCCAGGCTGTCTTCCAAAGAACCAATGATTGTGGACTTAGACACAGAACCTTCTGGTATCTCTACACCTACTCACAACACAACATGGCTATGGGAACCAAAAATTTTTTCTTCTGAGCACTCGAGAAGGCCTGACAGCACATTTGCTTGCTTTCTTTCTTCCTTCCTTCCTCCCTCCCTCCCTCCCTCTCCCTTTCTTTCTTTCTTTCTTTCTTTCTTTCTTTCTTTCTTTCTTTCTTTCTTTCTTTCTAAATATTTTATTTATGACAGAGAGAGAGAGAGAGAGAGAGAGAGAGAGAGAGAGAGAGAGAGAGGAAGAGGCATAATGGGCACTCCAGGGACTACAGCCCCTGCAAACAAACTGCAGACACATGTGCCACCTTGTTCATCTAGCTTATGTGGGGGAATCAAACCGGGGTCCTTAGACTTCGCAGATAAGCACCTTAACTGCTAAGCCATTTCCCCAGCCCCTTTCTTTCTTTCTTTCTTTTTTTTTTTTCTGCTTTCGGTTTTACATTTGGCTTTGAGGTCAGGGTTAAGCTGCATTTGACTGTTGGGTCTTGAATGACAATTAACTAGAAACTCACAGGAAGGCAGATCTTTGGCACTGGGACAGGGGGGAATATCGTGGGCAGGCTCCCGATGAGGCGTGCCTCCTTGATAAAGGCTGTTATTATCCTTTCCAGTCTGCTGTCTGGTGATTTTGTTTTCTGCTAAAAACAACGGACACATGAATGATAATATTTTATTACAGAAAAATCACCCCAGATATAGGGTTTTGTAAACACTGGTAGATGAGCAGGTGCAACTTTATTGGACAGGAGGGCAGGTACTGTGGTTAAGAGCACCAAACACCTTTTGTACTTTTTTGGTCACCTGACTATCCTGTTAGATAACAGAGTCATGGATTTTGCCATTATTTTTTTCTATTGGGTTATCTACCCATTTGTTATCAGTAGATGGAAATTGTTTATGTATTCTCTATACACACCCTTTGTTGAATATCTGCATGCAAACATCTATTCCTATTTTGTTATTCACAGTGGAGATGTTTGATGAGAAGCCCTTCAGTTTTTCAGAATGATATTATCAGTAACAGCCAACATTTCTTTTATTTATTGATTGATTGATTTTTATTTTTAGAGAGAGTGAGAGAGACACACACACAGAGAAAGAACTGGTGCACCAGGGCCTCAGCCACTGCATTCAAACTAGTGGGCATGTGCGACCTTATGCTTGCCTCACCTTTGTGTGTCTGGCTAATGTGGGATCTGGAGAGAGATGGACCATAGTTCCTTAGGCTTCTCAGGCAAGCACCTAAGCTGCTAAGCCGTGTCTCAGCCCAACATTTATTTCTTATTTACTGTACCTTCATAAATCTTGATCACTGAATTTTCATGGTAACAAAACTTGAAACAGGACAAATGAAGGTATGAGAAGTTGAGAGACTTTTCCAGCTCCTGTTAGACCCTGAAGGTGCCAGCCCACATCTCATAAACAATATGAAGTTCTCGCACACCTTCTGTTAGATTTCCACAGTTTTATTCAATTGAATGAGTTGGTAACATTGAAAAGTGATTAATTTGTGTTCTCACATTTATTTCATTGCTTCTTCTTGCTTTTGTTTTTCTAGTTAAAGTAGAAAGTTAGATTACTAATTAAAAACTTTCTTATGTATGATGTGAGTATTTAATACTTTCAATTTCCCTCTAAGCCTCAAGTTTGATCTGTTATGTTTTCCTTTTCACTCAAATGAAAATATTTCCCAAGTTTCTTTGTGATTTATTCTTTGATCCATGAATTGTTTAGATGGAAATTGTTTAATTTCCAATTTGTTGGGGGGGGGGACGGTTTCCTCACATATAACCCAGCTGTCAATTTAGGTATGGCCAGGGAACAGAATATTTATTATTTCAATCATTTTAAGTTTATTAACTTTATTTTATGGCTCATACCATCTTGGTGAATGTATATTGAAAACACTGGTGTTCTGTTGTGTGATGGACTAGCCTATAAATACCAGCCAGGTCAAGCTTGCTTGTGGTGCCTTCCATATCCTCCTGGCTTCTTGTATATTCGTTTTCTCAGTGACTGAGAGAGGAATGTGGAGGTCACTGTAGAAAGCCTGTGACTTGGACAAGCGTGACTCAAATACTTTTCCAGTTCAAGATGCAGTGAAAGGGCTATGCATCCTGCGGAAGCTATGCTTTGAATTTTAATTTATGATCCTTTCCTAACTAGTGATAGATAATTTGTAACATGCGGCAGCGGCAGCGAGCAGAGTTTCCGTCACTTATGTGATCTGAGGGCAAACAGAATGATATTCTACAAAATTCACTGATAAGCTGTGCTATTCAGTCAGTTAAACGCATTTTAAATTTAACAATATTTTCACTTTGTGATTTTTTTTGGATGAAACCCCATTTTAAGTTGAAGAGTATCTATAATTCGTACTTGAAAATGTGTCTATTATCTTTTAAGTCCTATCCATTTTTTAACTCTATATGTTTTGAAAATGCATATATACATTTAGGATCATTTGGTATTGAATTTTCCTCCTTATCTTTATCTAATATTCCTCAATGTTCCTGGTTAGTTACTTCTATATTGTGCCAGCTTTTTAAATTAGTGTTTTATAATCCTTACTTGTGTATCAAATACATCTTTATCTTTAAACTATGTTTTTGGTTAAAGAAAAGAGTATATGACTGAATTTTACATTCCCAACTTTACAAATTCTGCCTTTTAATTGGGGTGTTTAGACCATTCACTCTTCATATACTTACTAATATACTTGTGTTTTCAATCTATCATCTATAGTTTTCTATCTGTTTCATCTGTTCTTTGTTCCTATTTTTATTTTGTTCTTTTTTTTTTTTTTTTTTGAGGTAGGGTCTCACTTTATTTCAGGCTGGTATTGAACTCATAGGAACCCTCCTTCCTCCATCTTCCCAGTGCTGGGATTAAAGGTGTGAGCCACACTGCCTGGCTCTTAAGTTATTCCATTTTGAATTCATTCTATTTTACGATTGAAATTTTATTTTAAACATTGGTCCAGTAGTTACATTTAGTTTTCACATAGTTTAGTGGTTTCTCTGGGGTTTGCAAAACTATCTTTACTGTGTCACATTCAGGCAAGGAACCTCACCAGACTCTACCCCCATTTCCCCCCCCCCACTATGTGACTGACATTTACTTGACTTATACACATGCTACAAATCCCATAGTGCATTGACACCGTATTTGCCTCAATAAGTACTCTAAACCTATTTTTCCACTAATTATTCCCCACATACCACTTTTAGATGTCTGCTTCCAATTGTCCCATTTTACCCTATTAAATTTTAATACCATTAGTATACTGTATTCTGTTTACATACCATGGTTGTCTTTGGGAGGGTTGGAAAAATTCATAGTATTAACTAATGCTGTCAGGAAGAGAATACAGCTCAGTCGGTAAGCTGTTTGCTTAACATACACAAAGCCCTGAGTTCTGTACCCAGCACATAAATTGGACATGGGGACGCAAGCTTGCCATCTCAATACTTGGGAGGTGGAGGTAGGAGGATCGGGAGTTCAAGGTCATCCTCAGCTACATAGTGAGTTCGAAGCTAGCCTGGGCTAGGGATCCTATATCAAAACATCTGAAGTTCTTTATTGGCTTCCAGAGAGCCAACTTTAGCTCCCTTTGGTGATGGTATTTTCTTTTTTTTTAACTTTATTATTTTCAAATTTTCATTAACAACTTCCATGATTATAAAAAATATATCCCATGATAATACCCTCCCTTCCCCCACTTTCCCTTTTGAAACTCCATTCTCCATCATATCTCCTCCCCATCTCAATCAGTCTCTCTTTTATTTTGATGTCCTCATCTTTTCCTCCTATTATGATGATCTTGTGTAGGTAATGTCAGGCACTGGGAGGTCATGGATATTCAGGCTATTTCGTGTCTGGAGGGAGCACGTTGTATGGAGTCTTACCCTTCCTTTGGCTCTTACATTCTTTCTGCCACCTCTTCTGCAATAGACCCTGAGCCTTGGAAGGTGTGATAGAGATATTGCAGTGCTGAGCACTCCTCTGTCACTTCTTCCCAGCACCATGATACCTTCTGAGTCATCCCAAGGTCACTGCCATCTGAAAAGAGAAGATTCTCTACCAAAAGTGAGAGTAGCATTAATATATGGATATGAACATTAAGAGAAGTGCTTACTGGGCAGTTTGATAAGCATAGTATATACGTTTAGCCAGACAGCAGCAGACGTTACACCCCTAGGGCTCATAACTACCCCTATTTTAAGTTTTCAGTATCAGGGATGTATTCTCTCCCATGGGGCGGGCCTCCAGTCCAATTAGAGAGCAGTTGGTTTCCACCATGACAGACGTGTCACTATTGCATCTGTTGGCTCATTTGGCTTGGCTGGCCAAATATAAGGCTTGCAGTGTGGTGATGGTATTTTCTCCATTGAGAAAGCAGGCCTTAGATGATGAATTCTATTTGAAAAAGATTATAAATAAGATAAAAAATGTATTTTTTATTTATCATCCTTTTTGCCATTTCTGGTACTCTCTTTTTCTTTTCGCAGAGCCACATTTTTAGTTGAATCATACTCCTTTTGTTCAAAGAAGTTCTTTTAACGTTTCTTGCAGGACAAATTTATTGGCAGTGCGTTCTCTAAGCTTTTGATTGCTGGCATAGTTTGGTTTTGCCTTCATTTTAGAAAGATGGTTTCTTTAAATATACTATTCTACATTAACAGTTTTTTTTTCTTCTTTACACACTTGAAAGTTGCCGCTTTGTTTAGTTTTCACAGTTTCTGCTGAGAAACTGGCTACAGCTCCTGACTAAGATGTGCTTTCTTTGTATCTAAGATGCCCGGCTTACTTGGTTTACGTAAAGATTTTCTGTTTTTGGTTTTCCTGAGTTTGATTATGGTATGTGTAGGCGGGGGGTTGTTGATCGCTTTCATATTCATTCTTCTTGGTATTTTCTGATCTTCTATCTGTGTTTTATTGTCTTTCGTGACTTTTGGAAAATTCTCATTTGTAGTAAATTATCTGTTCAAATAAATCTATCTTCTTTCCTGTGGGGACTCCAAATGCATACATTATGGGCCATTTTATATTTCTCTCAATAAATATTTTGCTACTCTTTTTTTCTTCGTGCTTGATCCATATATTGTAGTAAATTGTCCTTTAACATGCGAGTTACAATTACCACATGATAAGATCAGAATCAATGTTAGTATTGGAGATTGCCATATTTTTTGACAATGACATTCAATTCCTTGCGTGTATCTTATGATTTCACCGAATGCCAGATAATGTGTGTGAAAGGGGCAGTAAAAGCTGAGAATTTGTACCTAGAAATAGGGAGGCTTCTATTGTAAGGCTGAACTGAGTTTGGGTTTTGTACCCGATAGAAGCGCTCACCGTCAGTCAGTCTGCCACGGCCCTTCAGTTCCTCCAGAGGCACCTGCGGTGACTTTATGCTTATTGTAGGCTCCGGAGTGCTGAGCGTTTGTGCTTGGTGGTCCTTTCCCATCCTACATTTTTCTTTTTTTTTTATTTTTTGTTTGTTTGTTTATTTATTTGAGAGCGACAGAGAGAAGGAGGGAGAGAGAGAGAGAGAGAGAGAGAGAGAGAATGAGCACGCCAGAGCTTCCAGCCTCTGTAAATGAACTCCAGACGTGTGCGCCCCCTTCGGCATCTGGCTAACGTGGGTCCTGGGGAATTGAGCCTTGAACTAGGGTCCTTAGGCTTCACAGGCAAGCGCTTAACAGCTAAGCCATCTCTCCAGCCCCCCATTCTACGTTTTCATGCCAGTGCCAGAGGCTTGAGTTTCTTGTTACCCAGAACTGACTTCAGATGGCATGTTGTGGAGCTGAGGAATGGGGTTGGGGGAGGACTGGTCTTTATATTGGCCGACCCTTAGTCTTAGCCAGTCTCTGCACACCACCAACATTCACCCTGGTCCTCCTGCAGTGAAACTGTTCCTTTCCGTTGGGATGGTTGCGTGTGAGGGTTTATTTGTATCCCTCAGTGGCAACAGATTCATAATTTGTCATTCTGCAGGGTGTTGGGACAAAGATAATTCTCAGTAATTTCTGTGAGAACACCTGGCTTTATTCATTCATTTATTTTATTTTGTAAAGGATATATTCCTTCCCAGCACCCAGGAGGCAGAGGTAGGAGGGTTGCCATGAGTTTGAGGCTACCCTGAGACTCCATAGTGAATTCCAGGTCAGCCTGGGCTAGGGTGAGACCCTACCTCGAAAAACCAAAAAAAAAAAAAAAAAAAAAAAGGATATATTCTTATATCCCCTCTCACCCATCCACTGGGAACCCTTGTGGTTATTGGTATTCACTGTGGGGTCTTGAAGGCCTCAGTCAGTCTCTGAGGAGGAGGTATGGCACCCCAGGCTAGCCCCATTTACCCCTAGGCTCTTACAATCTTTCCACTGCTTCTTCCCCAATGTTCCCTGAACCTCGGCAGGCATGTTAGAAATCTGATGTTGTGTTGAGTTTCTCTGTAGCCTGTGGACATCTGTTTTGATGGGTTTTGACTGACCCACTGTCTGTAACCATCACCCTGGAGCTGGCTGTCAGACTAGCAGTATTTGTGACTCTGCTTTCTTTGCAGTGACTCCTGGACTCTGGCAGATGTGGTAACAGTGACCCTTCTCATAATAGGTAGTCAAGCTCTCTATTTATTTATTTTTGGTTTTCCAAGGTAGGGTCTCACTCTAGCCCAGGCTGACCTGGAATTCACTGTGTAGTCTCAGGGTGGCCTCGAACTCACGGAGATCAAAGGGGCTAAGCATAGTTATCTGAGAGACATACTGATGTGTGTACCCAGTCTTCCTAGCCAAAGAGCACTGGAGCTTCTCTCTGGAGTCTGTTGGCTTCCTGTCCGTGGGAATCCGACTTGGTTCCCAGGACGGGGTGTGAGTTCTTCCCCACTGAGCGGGCCCCACGTCCCGTCCCGTCAGATAACAGCCATTTACCAGCACGGGCTGTGGGCCGCTGTTGCACGGGGCTGTGCTTCTTTCTTGGCTGGCTGATTTTGTTGCTCGCCGTCTCTCCTGCTTATTCATGCTGCTGGAAACTGTGGTCCCCCGGTAGATCTCACAGCACCGTGAGGGCTGGCCCGGAGGGAATGGGTTCCCTCTCAGTTCCAGCATGGTTTCCCTGACAGCCTGTGACTACAGGCTGTGTGTGTTCAGCAACACAGTCTTACCTTTCAGCTCCACCAGGTAAACCGGGGGAACAGCGGGTTTGATACGCAAGTCTTTCTCTGGCTTCAGAAGTTTAGGGTTAACACACAAATGCGGTTACTTTTAAGAGGCCACATGCTGCCCAGAGCCCAAGGCCAAGTGGGAAAGCAAGACTAGCCCTTTGTTGACAGGGACCCCAAGGACACCTGAATTATAGCCTTCAGTCTCCTATCTAGTGCCTGCTGGATTCCCCCCCCCCCCCGCCAATCCCTACTCAGCCCCTCTGTGGCTCACATAAGCTGGGTCCTGTGGCATAAAACTTCCCCTCTCTTGAAAACCTACTTTACTTTGTTCTTGGTAACTGAAGCCCACCCCCCTCTCTCTGGCATCAGGACCCTGGCACACTCTTTCAAGGTGTAACAACCCCCACTAATAACCTCTTGCCAAAAAGATATCTCTTTCGGGACTGGAGAGATGGCTTAGCAGTTAAGGTACTTGCTTGCAAAGCCAAAAGACCTAGGTTCGATTTCCCAGGACCCACGTAAGCCAGATGCACAAGACGACACATGCCTCTGGAGTTCGTTGGCAGATGCATGCCCATTCTCTCTCTCCCCATCTCTCTCTCCCTCTGTCTGGGCTGTGAGACTGGTTCAGCCTTTCCTGAGTCAGCCCAGGTGATATGACCTCGCTGACGAAATGGCGGCAGAAGTTATGTGATCCTGTCAGTAGAAAACTGGCAAGATTCAATACTGTTTCAAGATTAAAAATTTTTTTCAACAAATTACTATAGATAAATTTACCACAGCACAAGAAAGTTCCTCGAGAAAACCTCACCAAGAATATTATATTCGATGATGAAAAATGAAAGCTTGCTTTCGAAGGTGTGGAGTGTGGCAGTGGTTAGAGAATATAGAATGAGAGCAGTCAGGTAAGAAGGAGGCACCCAGGTCAGAAAGGCAGAAACATGACGTGATCTCAAGTACAGAAAACCTTAAAGGTTCTATTAAAGAGACAAAACAAAATTCTTAGACATCATAAATTGAATAAAGCTTCAGGATACAAAATAAATCTATAAAAAAAACCCAGTTGCATTTCTATGCATTAATAATGACCTGTCTACAAATAAAATTAACAGAAATGCTTCCTTAATAATGGCATAAAATACAATAAAGTATCTACAAACAAACCTTAATCAAGGAGGCGAAAGACTTTGTACGCAAAAACTGCAAAGCTTTGATTACAGAAAGCAAGGGAGGCGCAGATAAACTGAAGGACACCTTAGGCTCGTGGGTTGTAAGAATTAGCACTGTTACAAGGTCCCCACTATCTGCCATCCTCTAACTGGTACTGGGGTGCCTTTATATCCACATGCAAATATATAATACGAATCCTGCTATTTCATTATACAAAAATCATCTCAAAATGGATTAAAGACCTATAGATAAAACCCGAAACAATAGAACTCTTGGTAAAAAATAAAAAGTATGGGAAAAAGCTCACATAGAGACACTGGCTTTAGGAGTCATTTCTTGACTGTGCCATCAAAGGCTCAGACACTAAACACTAGAACAAATGGAATTGTCTTTTCCAAACTGGAAGGCTTCTGTCTACACAGCGAAGGGAAAGGACACAATCTTTAGAGGGAAGAAAACAGTTGTGAACTGTAGATCTGCTGGGGGGGCGGGGGGGGGGAGGAGGGCAGATTCAAGAAATACAAAGCCTTTTACAACCCAGTGGTTTAAAAGAACAGCAACAGCAACGACAACAAAACGTACAAAAAAAAAAAAATCTCACTTAAAAATGGAAGGAAAGGGCTGGAGAGGTGGCTTAGTGGTTAAGCGCTTGCCTGTGAAGCCTAAGGACTCCGGTTCGAGGCTCGATTCCCCAGGACCCACGTTAGCCAGATGCACAAGGGGGCGCACGCGTCTGGAGTTTGTTTGCTATGGCCGGAGGCCCTGGCGCGTCCATTCTCTCTCTCTGCCTCTTTCTCTCTGTTGCTCTCAAACAAATAAAACAAAGAAACAAAGAAACAAACTTTAAAAAAAAACAGAAGGAAATAGAGGAACTGTTTTAGCCGAGAAGACACGCAAGCGGTCAGCTTGTATAACAAGAAGTGTTCCGTCGCCAGTCACTGGAGGCAGGGCAAAGCCACAACAAGCTGTCACTTCATCTTTGCCGCGATGGCTATTATCAGAAGTAAGCATGTGGGGCTGGAGAGATGGCTTAGCGGTTAAGCGCTTGCCTGTGAAGCCTAAGGACCCCAGTTCGAGGCTCCATTCCCCAGGACCCACGTTAGCCAGATGCACAAGGTGGCACATGCATCTGGAGTTCTTTTGCAGTGGCTGGAGGCCCTGGTGTGCCCATTCTTTCTATCTGCCTCTTTCTCTCTCTGTGTTGCTCTCAAATAAATAAAAATAAACAAAAAAAATTAAAAAAAGAAGTAAGTGTGTGGATGCGAGATGTGCCCTCCCACGCTTAGAGCATCGTTATCTGTGTCGCTGCCCACATTTGCGCACACGAGCAGCAATCCGTGTGCGTGCAGGGGTGCGTGAATAAACAAAGTGTGGGTTGGGCTATGATGGGGCGCAACTCCGCCTCGCAAAGACAAGGAAATTCTGCCCCCGATGGCAACACGGATGGATGGACCTGGAGGCCGTGGTGCTAAGGGAAACAGCCCAGGCACGGAGCAAGACTGTGTGGCGTAATCTTTCTGAGGAATTCAAAATTACAGACCTCACAGGACCCAAGAGTGGAATCGTGGTTACCAGGGGCTGCAAAGAGGGAGGAACTGCAGCGTGCCAGTCAAGAGGTAGACGCTTTGGGGGTTCTGTTCTACAACGTAGAGCCTACGTGTGACTGTTCTCCGGCCTGTGATGAAAACTTTGCTAAGAAGGCAGCTCTTACATTGGTGCTTTCCTCAACACAAAAGCAAACAATAAATTACAGAAAAGACAGAAGGGCATTTGGAGATGATCATGTCTATGGGCTGATTGTGGTGAAGGGCTCATGGCAATAGACTGTTTTATAGACTTGTCAAGCTATGTAAATCAAATATTTGTAGTTTTTCATGCAGCTCTCTGCCTCAATAAAGTGGCTTTAAATGCAGAAATAAAACAAAATAAGATAATAAAAATGAAATCACTCGGGCTGGAGAGATGGCTTAGTGGTTAAGGCACTTGCCTGTGAAGCCTAAGGGCCCCAGTTCGAAGCTCAATTCCCCAGGACCCACATAAGCCAGATGCACAAGGGGGAGCATGTGTCTGGAGTTTTTTTGCAGTGGCTGGAGGCCCTGGCGTGCCCATTCTCTCTCTCTCTCTACTTGCCTATTTCTGTATCTCTCTCTCTCTCTCAAATAAATAAATAAAAACAAAATATGTTTAAAAAAGTAAAATCACTCAACCAAAGAAACTTACAAATATTTTTACTGACTTTCTTCTAGTCATTTTTCAAGAACTGAATGTGTATTCGTTCATGTATATTCGTGCTTATGCCTGAACTTGTGTGTTTAAATGAAGTGGTTTCAAAAAGGTGTGTTTTTCTGTAGGTTGATCAGTATAAGACTCAGACGATAATATGGTATTCATGTTTGGTAGAGATGTCAGAATTGATGGCACATTTTTAGTTCACTGTTTGGCCTGGATTCCTTCTGTGGCTATAGCAGCTGAGGCAAATGGTGTGTGTGTGTGTGTGTGTGTGTTTCTAGTGAAATGCACTACATCTCAGCAAAGTCCAGTTGTCAATACTCTGTGCTGAGGTCACGATTCCCCATCTAGCCTCCATCCCTTCGAATTCATTACAAGAACGAGTGGATATTTATGCCGACCCTTTCGTATGCATAAAACAAATGGAAATGAGGGAAGCATGCAATGTTCCTAATATGTGTTTCATTTTCTTTCCTCTTGATGTTGTCCAGAAAGTATTTCGGAGAGAAAATTGGACTGTATTTTGCTTGGCTGGGGTTGTATACATCATTCCTCATCCCATCTTCTGTCATCGGGGTGATCGTTTTTCTTTATGGATGTGCAACGATTGAAGAAGATATTCCCAGGTAAGTGGGCTTTAAAGAGGAGGCTGTATTCCCATAGGGTAGTAGTTTGGAATTTCATCTCAGTTGTAAGTCTGTTTCACGTGTGTCTTCCCATAGTCCTCACCCTTTATCCTCCTATATAAGTGACTTCCCTCCAGAGACAGGTCTGGGAGCTACAGATTCTGGGAACTGCTTCAGGGCCATGTAGAGTGTGATCGACTTCCCTTTCCTGATCAGCTATTCCCTGGGGGCAAGGGTCTTCTATGGACAGGTAAAGATGCCTGGTTAAAAAAGTATTATGCTGGGGCTGGAGAAGATGGCTTAGCGGTTAATGCATTTGCCTGCAAAGCTAAAGGAGCCAGGCTCGATTCCCCAGGACCCACGTAAGCCAGATGCACAAGGAGGTACATGCATCTGGAGTTCGTTTGCAGTGCCTAGAGGCCCTGGTGTGCCCATTCTCTCTCTCTCTCTCAAATAAATAAATAAAATATTTAAAAAGTATTATGCTGGAGAAACGATTTTTTCCCCCCTTAACTTGACAATATTTTTATTCTTCTGGTTTTTCATAAGACACAAGGCAAGGTTTGTAATGTCATTGGGTAGAAGTCGCGTGTCCATGTGGTCAAATACTGTAGCCACAAAATGCTATAGGCAGGTGGCACTAAGGAGGGATCAGACTCTGGCTCAGGGAGTGAGAAACTGTGGAAAGTGAGAGACCCTACAGAGGGACTCGTGAACAGCCAATATAGAACAAAGACTACGGGGAAAGAGACAGTCTACAAAGAAAAGAGCGCTTAAAAATCATGTATTTTAGAACTGGTGATGTTGGGTATTAACTCTGTGGTTGCCTGGAACCAGCACTTGGGAGGCTGAGGCAGGAGGATGTCCTTGAGTCAACAAGCAGGCCTACACAATGTTTGCAGTGGCTGGATGCCCTGGTGTGCCCACTCTTTCTCTCTCTCTCTCTCCCTTTGACTCTTCCTCTCAAATAAATAAATAAAAATAAAATATTTTAAAAAGTAGGACAAGATAGTGTACTAGTTACTCTTATTGCTGCCTGACAAAAGCAACCTAGGGAGGGAAGGGTTTATTTTTGACTCAACATTTGAGGGAATGTAATCCATCATAGCCAAAAGCTCATGGCAGTAGGAGTATGAAGAGGCTCGTGTGAGTGCGTCCAGTGAGAAGGCTGGTGTGAGTATATCCAGTGAGGAAGCTGGTGTGAGTACATCCAGTGAGGATGCTGGTGTGAGTACATCCAGTGAGGAGGCTGGTGTGAGTGTGTGCAGTGAGGACACTGGTGTGAGTACATCCAGTGAGGAGGCTGGTGTGAGTACATCCAGTGAGGAGGCTGGTGTGAGTACATCCAGTGAGGAGGCTGGTGTGAGTGCATCCAGTGAGGAGGCTGGTGTGAGTACATCCAGTGAGGAGGCTGGTGTGAGTGCATCCAGTGAGGAGGCTGGTGTGAGTGCATCCAGTGAGGAGGCTGGTGTGAGTGCATCCAGTGAGGACACTGGTGTGAGTGTCCAGTGAGGAGGCGGGTGTGAGTGCATCCAGTGAGGAGGCTGGTGTGAGTGCATCCAGTGAGGACACTGGTGTGAGTGTCCAGTGAGGAGGCGGGTGTGAGTGTGCAGTGAGGAGGCTGGTGTGAATGCATCCAGTGAGGACACTGGTGTGAGTGTCCAGTGAGGAGGCTGGTGTGAGTGCATCCAGTGAGGACACTGGTGTGAGTGCATCCAGTGAGGAGGCTGGTGTGAGTGCATCCAGTGAGGAGACGGGTGTTAATGCATCCAGTGAGGAGGCTGGTGTGAGTGTGTATGGTGAGGAGGTAGGTGTGAGTACGTCCAGTGAGGAGGCTGGTGTGAGTGTGTGCAGTGAGGACGTTGGTGTGAGTATATCCAGTGAGGAGGCTGGTGTGAGTGCATCCAGTGAGGACACTGGTGTGGGTGTCCAGTGAGTAGGCTGGTGTGAGTGCATCCAGTGAGGAGGCTGGTGTGAGTGCATCCAGTGAGGAGGCGGGTGTGAGTGCGTCCAGTGAGGAGGCTGGTGTGAGTGTGTGCAGTGAGGACGCTGGTGTGAGTGCATCCAGTGAGGACGCTGGTGTGAGTACATCCAGTGAGGAGGCTGGTGTGAGTGTGTCCAGTGAGGAGGCTGGTGTGAGTGTGTGCAGTGAGGACGCTGGTGTGAGTGTGTGCAGTGAGGACATTGGTGTGAGTGCATCCAGTGAGGACATTGGTGTGAGTGCATCCAGTGAGGAGGCTGGTGTGAGTGTGTCCAGTGAGGAGGCTGGTGTGAGTGTGTGCAGTGAGGACGCTGGTGTGAGTACATCCAGTGAGTAGGCTGGTGTGAGTGCATCCAGTGAGGAGGCTGGTGTGAGTGCATCCAGTGAGGAGGCGGGTGTGAGTGCGTCCAGTGAGGAGGCTGGTGTGAGTGTGTGCAGTGAGGACGCTGGTGTGAGTGCATCCAGTGAGGACGCTGGTGTGAGTACATCCAGTGAGGAGGCTGGTGTGAGTGTGTCCAGTGAGGAGGCTGGTGTGAGTGTGTGCAGTGAGGACGCTGGTGTGAGTGTGTGCAGTGAGGACATTGGTGTGAGTGCATCCAGTGAGGACATTGGTGTGAGTGCATCCAGTGAGGAGGCTGGTGTGAGTGTGTCCAGTGAGGAGGCTGGTGTGAGTGTGTGCAGTGAGGACGCTGGTGTGAGTACATCCAGTGAGGAGGCTGGTGTGAGTGCATCCAGTGAGGAGGCAGAGAGAGGGACAAATCTGGTGCTCGGGCCTTTTTCTGTTTTCCATGTTTTTATTCAGTCTTGGAACCCAGACTGTGGGATGGTGTCCACATTCACAGCTGACCTTCCCTTCTCACTCACATTTTTCTGGAACCACTTCACAGACAAACCCAGAGATGTGTCTACCAGGTCATCTCAGATCTAGCCAAGTTGACGATGAAGACTAACCAGGGTGGGGTAGGATAGAAAGAGGTGAAATATTAGTATTATTTACATGAAAGAAGAGCGAATGTTTCATGAGCTATATTTCAGTTACACAGTGTGTCTGTGAGGGTGTGTATATTGTCATCTTATTTTTTAACTGTTCATCACAATAAAATGTTTGAGATTGACTGATACAAATTGACATGTTTGGGATTGTTGACTTTCAGAGTCAGGAAATGTGTACCAAATCAGGAAGTCATAAACAGAAATATATTTTATGTAGTTTCACTAAAGAACTACTTATGGTTTCGTTGTTGTTTATGTTTTCACTGCTAGAGAACAAACCCAAGCAAAGTACTAGGCAAGACATCTACTACTGTCTATACCCCCAGCCCAAAGACCTGCTCTTTAAATAGAACAGCGCATCCATCAAAAACTCAAGTTCTGTGGGCCTGATAGAACCACACAAAATGCTAGTCCTCCTCAATGAAGGGATATTCTCCCTATCTTAATATTGAATCTAACCAAAATACTATTCTCCAAATTTTTTTCAGCCACTCCTAAATGCAATTTTAAAACTTGAAGTTTTTTTTGTTATATTATTGTTACCTTAGCTGTACAGATTACTGAATTGTATTGTGATAGTTTCAAACATGCACATGTCATGCTTTGAATACATCCATTTCTCTTATTACCATCTCTTGCCCTCCACCCCCTCCTCAGCCCCTGCCCCCTAGCCTTTCCCTAATAGTTTGGCTTTTTGATTTACAAGGAGAAAGAGAGAGAGAGAAAGAAAGAGGAGGTGGGGGGGATAAATGAGAATGGACACACCAGGGCTTGTAGCCATTGCAAACGAACTCCAGATGTGTATGCCACTTTGTGTATCTGGCTTTATGTGGGTACTGGGGAATTAACTGGGGCCATTAGGCTTTGCAGGCAAGCATTTAGTTGCTTAGTCATCTCCCCAGCTCTCTAATCGTTTCTTTTCTGATTAAAGGTCATCCCATTTATTTGTTTCCAAATATTAGTAAAAATGTGTCATACTTGTTTTTCAATATCTGGCTTATTTTATTTTTACTATTATTATTTTTAGTTAGTATAGAAATTATTGAGTTTTATTACTACATTTCCTTCCTTTTTTTATTTTTCTGTTTATTTTTTATTTTTTATTGAGTTAGGGTCTTACTCTAGTCCAAGCTGACCTGGAATTCACTATGAAGTCTCAGGGTAGCCTCGAACTCACAGCGATCCTCCTACCTCTGCCTTCCGAGTGCTGGGATTAAAGGCACGTGCAACCATGCCCAGCTTATTATTACATTTTCATACAATTTTAAATATTTTATTTTTATTTATTTATGAGAAAGAAAGAGAGAGAGAGAGAGGCAGGAAGTGAGAGAGAGAGAATCGGCACCCCAGGGCATCCAGCCACTGCAAACAAACTCTAGATGCGTGGGCCACTTTGTGCATCTGGCTTACATGGGTCTTGGAGAATCGAACCTGGGTCCTTTGGCTTTGCAGGCAAGTGCCTTAACTGCTAAGCCATCCCTCCAGCCCCTTTCATATATATATTTTTTTGTTTTGTTTTTCAAGGTAGGGTCTCACTCTAGCCGAGACTGACCTGGAATTCACTATGTAATCTCAGGGTGGTCTTGAACTCATGGCAATCCACCTACCTCTGCCTCCCAAGTGCTGGGATCAAAGGCGTGTGCCACCACGCCCGGCTTCCTTTCATATAATTTCAATTTGCATTTCTCTGAAGGCTAAAGGTGCTGAACATTTAAGAATATATTTATTGGTATTTCTATTTATCTGTCCAATTCATTTACCTGTTTATTGATAAAATGATTTTGTTTTCAGTGACTAGCTTTTTTTTTCTGATTTCTTTATATATTCCAGATAATAATCTCCTGTGAGATGCATAGTTGTGAAAGAATGTTGAAAAATTTAAAATATATTTATTGGTATTGCTACTTTTCTTTGAAAACTGTCTAATTCATTTACCTGTTTATTGATTGAATGATTTTGGTTTTAGTGGTCTTCTTTCTTTCTTTCTTTCTTTCTTTCTTTCTTTCTTTCTTTCTTTCTTTTTTTTGGTTTCCTTATATATCCCAGATACATGCCAGGGCCTCTAGCCACTGCAAACGAACTCCAGGTGTGTGTGCATCTGGCTAACGTGGGTCTTGTGGAATCAAACCTGGATCCTTTGGCTTTGTAGGCAAATGCCTTAACTGCTAAGCTATCCTTCCAGCCTGGTTATTCAATCTTTTTTGTGATTCCATACAAACTGTGAGGTTGTTCGGATGTCATTAGAATCATTAGAATCTTGATGGGGATTGTATTGACTCTGTAGACTACTTTTGGTGGTATAGTTTAACAATATTGGTTCTGCCAACCCATGAGCATATGATGTATTTTCATCTTTCAGTGTCTTGAGTAACTTTATTTTCTTTCTTTCTTTCTTCCTTCCCTCCTTCCTTCCTTCTTCCCTTCCTTCCTTCCTTCCTTCCTTCCTTCCTTCCTTCCTTCCTTCCTTCCTTCCTTCCTCCCTCCCTCCCTCCCTTCCTTCCTTCCTTTCTTTTTTTCTCTCTTTCTTATTTGCAAGGAGAGAGAGAGGAGATAGAGGATGGGCACACCAGGGCCTCCATCCACTGCAAACGAACACCAGATGCATGCGCCCCCTTGTGCATTTGGCTTACATGGGTCTTGGGGAATTGAACCTGGGTCCGTTGGCTTTGCAGGCAAATGCCTTAACCACTAGGCCATCTCTCCAGCTCATTCAGGAACTTCTTTCTTCAGTGTTTTAAGTTTAATTGTAGATATCTTCCCCTCATTGGTTAGATTTATTCCTTGGAATTTTAGTTAGTTTTGATGCTATTGTGAATGGGATTTTTTTCCCTTGAGTTCTTTCTTAGCAAGTAAAAAAAAGAAAGAAAGAAAGACTGATTTTTGTATGCTGAGTTTGTATCATGCTACTTTTTTGCTGAAAATTTAAAATATCAGGCCTAAAAAAAATCTGTTGGTGGAGTCATTAGGGTACTCCGAGTGTAGGAGCACAATATCTAGAAATTGAGGGTAATTTGACTTATTCATTTCCTTTTTGTTTCTCTGTTATTTCTTTCTCTTGTTTTATTGCTCTAGTTGAGATCTCACACATCATACTGGATAGTAGTGGAGAGTGTAGGCCCTCTTTCTAACTCTTGTTTTTAGAGGAAATTATGTGCTTCTTCCTTTCGTATAATGTAGCTTGCAGGTTCGGGACAAAATGGATTTGTTTTGTTGAAGCATGATGCTTGCAGTTCTCCCTAGATCTGCTCCTAGCTGGAGAGGATGGGGCTGCCAGCCACTGTGTCTTTCGATGCCGGAGCCTCCTGAACTTCTTGGCGTGTCCATGTGTGACTCCCCTTCTCCAAAACCGTCTTTCACTTGGGGCTAGGGCACGTTGATCCCAGACTCCCTGACTTGTTCCTTGACATCTGGCCCCTGGGGTAGAACAGTCTTAAAATACAGGTTGTCTATCAGCTGTGCTCATTCATAACCCCCCCAAGACCCCGGGATGACAAAACGTAATTCCCCTCCATCCTTGAAGTCACTGTCTTTACCCAAACTGCCAACTGAACTTGAGGATAGCGAAGTCTTTGGGTTTGTCCTATGGGCAGGACTGCCGGTCTCTTTTCACCAGGGCTTTATGCGTTAACTCTTTTTAAAAATTTTTTTTTTGTTTATTTTTACTTATTTGTTTGAGAGTGACAGACAGAGAGGGAGAGGGAGAATGGGCGCGCCAGGGCTTCCAGCCACTGCAAACGAACTCCAGACGTGTGCGCCCCCTTGTGCATCTGGCTAACGTGGGTCCTGGGGAATCGAGCCTTGAACCGGGGTCGTTAGGCTTCACAGGCAAGCGCTTAACCGCTAAGCCACCTCTCCAGCCCGGTGCATTAACTTTTGCATGAAGTTTCCATGTCCCCTTCTCCTGCTCCATGTCACTTGACACGTTGGTCTCCACTTTCACCCATCTTCTTTCAGTGACATAATTTCATTCTTTGTGTCTGAAGAACATTCCATGGTAAACTCAATTTTCTTGGGCTGGAGAGATGGCTTAGCAGTTAAGGTGCTTGTGCCTGCGAAGCCTAAGGACGCAGGTTCAATTGCCCAGGTCCCACGTAAGCCAGATGCACAAGGGGGCGCACGGCATCTGGACTTTATTTGCAGTGGCTGGAGGCCCTGGTGTACCCATTCTCTTTCTCTCTCTCTCTGCCTCTTTCTCTATCTCAAATAAATAAATAAATATATATATATATTTAAAAAAAAACTCATTTTCTTTACCTAGCTGGGAGTATCTAAGATGATGCTATGACTTGGTTATCGTGAATGTGGCGTGCCTGCCCAGACTCCTGTGAGGATATCAAGAGCGCGGCATAGCCGAAGTCCATGGTAGCACGCGTCCTTTGCAATCTGACAGAAGCTCGGTGTGGTTTTGATTTGCATTGCTTTGATGGGTGAGGGTGCTCAGCACTTCCCTTGTGTTTACTGGATACATATTTCTTTTGAGAAGTTATCTGTTCATATTGTTTGCCCATTTATGGACTGAAATATTTGTTCTCCTGTTGTTTGACTTTTTGAGTGCTTATAGAGAGTGGCTGTTAATCCTGTGTAAGATGATTGGTAGACAAGAAAAAATTTTTTTTTCTCCTTTTATAGGTCATCTCTACTTAGCTGATTGCTTTTCTTTTTGTGTGGATGTTTTTTAAGTCCATCTGTCAATTCTTGTTTTCCTTTTTCTGAGGTATCAAGGTTCTAGTCAGGAAATTGTTGCATGATTAAATATCTTGAAATGTTTCCCTGGGTTTTCCTCTAATAGCTTCTCCTTTTTTTTATTGTTGTTGATTTTTTTCTTTTGAGATAGGATTATGGAACTTAGGAGTTTTTGTACTTAGGCACATCAAGAAAAAAAGTAGTCTAGGGCTGGAGGGATGGCTCAGGGGTTAAGGCGTTTGCCTGCCCAGGTTCGATTCCCCAGGACCCACGTAAGCCAGATGCACAAGGGGGCGCACGCGTCTGGAGCTCGCTTGCAGTGGCTGGAGGCCCTGGCACACGTATTCTCTCTCTCTCTCTCTCTCTCTTTCTCTCTCTCTCTCTCTGCCTCTTTCTCTATCAAATAAATAAATAAATATAAATAAGACATATATAAAAATGGTCGATAGTTTTCTTTTTTGGTTGTGTTCTTGTCTGGCTTTAGCAAGGGGTTAATACTTCCCTATTGAGGGTGGGGCTACTGGGGATTGAACCCAGGGCCTCACCCATGCTAGGCAAGTGTGCTACCACTGAGCCAAATCCCAGCCTTCATTTCACTTTTCATTTCAAGATAGGGTCTCAACAAGTCATCCAAATAGGCCTTGAACTTGTGATCTTCCTGCCTCAGACTTCCTAGTACCCAAAGTTGTAGGCTGGTAGCACCGGGCCAAGCCGGCTTTGAAAAACGAGTTTCAGTGTTTTCCTTCCCAGTCTTTGTGATGGAATGGATTGCAAAGCATTGACCTTAGTCTTTAAAAGCCTGGTAAAATTCAGAATTCATGGGGACTTGGACTTTTCTTTGAGCATTTTAAAATTATTTAATTTATTTATTTATAAGAGAGAGAGAGAAAGAGAGAATGAGCACACCAGGGCCTCCAGCCATTGCAAAAACAAAACAAAACAAAACAAAACAAAACAAAACAAAACAAAACAAAATAAAACAAAAAACTCCAGACACATGCACCACCTTGTGCATCTAGCCTTACATAGGTCCTGGGGAATTGAACCTGGGTCCTTTGTCTTTGCAGGCAAGTGCCTTAACCATTAAGCCATCTTTCCAGCCCTTCTTTGAGCATTTTTATTACTATTTAAATCAAATTACTTATTATTATCGAATATACTTTAAAAAATATTGTGTTTACTTATTTGACAGAGAAAGAGGGAGAGAGACGGAGGGGGAGAGAGGGAATGGGCGCGCCAGGACCTGTAGCCATTGCAAATGAGCTCCAGACGTGTGCTGCCCGACCCCCTTGTGCGTGTGGCTAATGTGGGGGTCCTGGGGAATCGAACCTGGGTCCTCTGGCTTTGCAGGCAAGCGCCTTAACCACTAAGCCATCCCTCCGCTCCTCGAATATACCTTTTATATATACTCCAGTTATTTCTGGTAGGTCACACGTGTCTAGAAATTTGTTCTCCGGTTTCCAGTTTATTGGCATATATGTCTCACTAGGCATCTGGATTTATTTTTTAATTTGGGTGTGCTTGTCTGTATGTATATGTCGTGTGTGTGTGTGTGTGTGTGTGTGTGTGCGCGCACGCGCGTGTGGGTCTGAGGAGAACTTGGGGGCAGCTGTCCTCCCCTCCACCCTGCTTGCCGCTTTGGTTTGGCTGCTTCACTCTGTGGCCACCAGTCTCGCTGGTCTGCCAGCTCTGCATTCTCCTGGCTCCCCCTCACATTACTCTAAACACCCCGGGGTCATGACATACGTGCCATTTTGCATCCAGCGTTACGTGGGTGCTGGGGATTTGAACTTGGGCCCGCAGGCTTGCAAGCAAATGCCTTTAGCCACTGAGCAACCTCCCCAGCTCCAAGGAGCCTGGATATTTCTGCGACTCTGGTAATTCAGACGTGCTTCTCATCCAGGGTGGGCTTGCCCCACCTTTCAGCTTATCCAGAAGCGGTCTGTCGTAAGGGGTACGCAGTCATTTTAACGTCATTCTGAGATGGAGTTTCCCCGGATTTTTCCGTTCAAGTTCCTTGCGTCAAAATTCTCAATACATATCAAGCATTCTGACTCAAAGTTTAAATAGCTTGAGAGGGATCCATGCTATCACTTTGTACAAATGATTCATAGATGCCTGCACTCCAATTTTATTTATTTATTTTTACTATTTTATTTATTTATTTACTTGTTTGAGAGAGAAAGAGAGACACAGAGAGGCAGATAGATAGATAGATAGATAGAGATAGATAGATAGATAGAGAGAGAGAGAGAGAGAGAGAATGGGCACACCAGGGCCTCCAGCCACTGCAAACAAACTCCAGATGCATGCACCCCCTTGTGTATCTGGCTTACATGGGTCCTGGGGAATCAAACCTGGATCCTTAGGCTTGCCAGGCAGGTGTCTTAACCACTAAGCCATCTCTCCAGCCCTGCACTCTCAATTTTAAAAAGCAGTAATTTACACAACACTTTCATTTCAAAGGGCTTCAAGCCATGTTGATTGCTAATACTTTCTTCGTCCTGACCTTTTGTCATTGACTGGATTTAACTAAGAATAGGTTGAAGACGTTTGTGTCTCCCTAGTATGGGCGCAAAACAAAACCAAATAAGCAAAGACACTGAGAAATGTAGACATCTCCCCCACTCCCCCCATACACATACTGGAAGGGTGATGTTGAGGGATCGATATGCTCTCAGACTCCAAAAGCAAAGATCTTTACTGAGTTTTATTCAAACAAATACGTTACTGGGCATACTAAGTTTGGACTCTGAAAGGAGCAGCCCTCCCTGACCCACGTAATGATAACCTGTCTGGCCCAGAAGATTGAAAGGAAACCTCGCTTTCTGGCTTCCAATGAGACTGTGACAGGTGGAATTAGCACAGCTGAAATTCAAGCATTGCTAAGATGCATATTTTTGATGAATGAGTCATTTTCATAAGGCACTTGCCAGGGTGGGGCTTAGTGCAGGAATGGGGTTATCCTCCAAGCTCTGGAGTTTTCCAATCTCTCACACAGACCGTCTTTCCCTGTTAGGGATTGAATAGCTTGTTAAAAACAGAAGCCTAGAAATGGGGGGGGGGTGGTGGAGGGTTGACAGGAAGTGGCAGTCCCACTAAGTCTCCCCCTCTGCAAGTACACTGTGAGGGGCCAACAGTCTCAGGCCATCCTTGGCTTCCTGAGCTCCAAGGAATCTCTCGCTTGCTCTTGCTCTCGCGGGACTTCCCAGCAGCCCGATGCACCCTCCAGCACCCTGATGCACCCTCCAGCACCCTCTGCTGCCTCTTCCTGCAGCAAGCTTTCCGTGCGGGTTTGCAGTGTGAGGTCTCCCTGCCTCCCGGGCACTAAGGACAAGGAGACTCCAGACACTCTGTGAGAAAGGCCAGTGCCTCATTTCCATGAAATCCTGAGCTCCCCCCCCCCCCCACGCTGAACCATTTCTCCATCTTTGTGTGCGAGGGGATGTTATATGCCAGAGTATTGAGTTCATGCCCACCAGCATGTGGCATCGAGGTATCAGGGAAGCTATCCAGAGCTGGCAACCCTTTGGTTCTTATTTGTAGGCACCCGTTTGAACCGTTTTTCACCCAGAGAATCACCGAATTAACTGTAAATATGGTCATTATTCTATTAAATAGAATTTGTATTTGGAAGGGGTTAGAACACGTGTTTCTTTCCTCCAAGCTCAGACAACATAGACCTTGGGAGAATTTACCTTCCTTTTTCATTCTCCCTAATCCTGTTTCATAGTTGTGGTAATTCTTACTATGTGGAGATTATGAATCTCTGTTCCGCAAATGATAGTGGTAGTGGAAAAGAGCTTCCAGATCAGGTATTTATTTATTTATTTATTTATTTATTTATTTGAGAGCGACAGACAGACAGAAACAGGAAAAGAGAGAGAGAGAGAGAGAGGGGGAGAGAAAGGGCGTGCCAGAGCCTCCAGCCACTGTGAATGAACTCCAGATGCATGCTCCACCTTGTGCATCTGGTTAATGTGGGTCCTGGGGAATCGAGCCTCGAACCGAGGTCCTTAGGCTTCATAGGCAAGCACTTAACCGCTAAGCCATCTCTCCAGCCCCCAGATCAGTTTTGTTGCCTCCTTCCTCACATGCTTAGAGGTCAGAGCCTGTGCGACCAGCCCTACTCCGTGTTCGTCTCTACTTGTGACCAGTGTCACACGTTTGTGAGACAGCTGGTAGGGCTTAAGAAGATAGCCTGTACTTAAAGAATGAGTGTGGTGATTTATTCGTAGTTGTACATGATTTTTACCAACCGTGTAGAGTCAACACATCTTGAAGGGATTTTCGCAGGTACCACTCAGTACATGGTATCTCATTAACTTTCTGGAACATCTGTATTGACAGAGAGCTTAACACCTCAGAAGACGGCCCACACTCTTTTTGTTGTTGTTGTTGTTATTGTTTTGTTTTGGTATTTTGATAAAATGAGTAACTCTCCATAGCCGGATGTGGTGGCGCACGCCTTTGATCCCAGCGCTGGGAGGCAGAGGTAGGAGGATCGCCTTGAGTTCAAGGCCACCCTGAGACTCCATGGTGAATTCCAGGCCAGCCTGGGTTAGAGTGAGACCCTACCTCGAAAAACAAACAAACAAAACAGAATCTGGTTCCCAACTTGGACATTGTTTACAGAGTTGAGGGGCCCAACCATAGACTGGTGGAATAGGAGATGCACCCGGGGGTGTTCTGTCTCTCACGGGCTCTGCCTGAGCACAGTCCTGACCCAGCCGCCTCCTGTCTGCCGCAGCAAGGAGATGTGTGACCAGCAGAATGCCTTCACCATGTGTCCCCTGTGTGACAAGTCCTGTGACTACTGGAACCTCAGCTCGGCCTGTGGGACCGCGCGGGCAAGCCACCTGTTTGACAACCCTGCCACCGTCTTCTTCTCCATCTTCATGGCTCTGTGGGGTGAGTGGTTATCACGGGCTGGGCCTGTGGCAGGGGCTTTCCTTAAGTGGACGCAGTGGCCGGGCTTGGAAGGTTGCAGCCTTCGGTTTACTTACCTCAGTATATTTTCTTCACACCACGAGACATGTTTTAAGCACAATATCTTTCTCTTCTTGTTAATATGTGGCTTTATCATGGCCTTACCTATGTTCTCATAAAGATAGTGATATTAGGGCTGGAGAGATGGCTTAGCAGTTAGGCGCTTGCCTGTGAAGCCTAAGGACCCCGGTTCGAGGCTCGATTCCCCAGGACCCACGTTAGCCAGATGCACAAGGGGTCCGCACGCGTCTGCAGTTCGTTTGCAGTGGCTGGAGGCCCTGGCACACCCATTCTCTCTCTCTGTCTCTTTCTTTGTCTGTCGCTCTCAAATGAATAAATAAAAATGAATAAAATATTTTAAAAAAGGATAGTGGTATTAACCCCTTAATGGCCTCGGGTCTGACTTCGAATTTGAACCAATGCGTTTCCTGCATCACGTAAAGTCATAGCGTTGTGAAATGTAGCTCGGAATGCCTGGATGGGGTTAGCTCAGGTGTGTAAAAACCTGGTCTCCTGACTACAGGTTCAAGGCCATTTTCAAGACCCCGCGAGTGTAGACTGTAGAGATTATATTTAATGTCAGAGTGATGTTTTCAATATTCCCACCGAAGGGATTTGTGAAGGTAAGAACAAATTACTTATTTTCCCCCTCCTTCATTCTTCCCAGAGTGTCAAGTAATAGACTTGCCCTGAGTCACACTTATCTGCGTGTGCATGCATATTCACACACACACACACACAACCTTTTCTTAAAACCTGGAGTAACCTAGAGCAATCCCCCACTGCCATGGTAACTGGATATTTCTGAAAGGACACAAGTGTGTGTTCAGGGAGGGACCATGTTTCGCTCCACCTGAGTAACCACCTGGCTTTCTCCTATCGTGGATGTGCAGGGCCCCATTCACCTCACTGGATTGCGGTCCAGCAGGGCTCCTTGATTGACCACTGCCCCTGCGGGGCTTGGAGGACCTGCCAGGACGTTGCCCCTGAGTCACCACCCCTAAAAATGTGACAAGGACGGGCGCGAAGAGGACAGGGACACAGGCTTACTCCTCCGTCCCCGGTGGAGTCCTTTTCTTGGGTGGAGACAGACAAGGATTCCAGCGCTGCAGACTCTCCGCAGAAGGCCTCCAGAGGGTGCTCTAGCTCCTAGTCTCAGGGGAGCAGGCTCCCAGAAGTACCTGGGCCATGGTGGGCAGCCCATCAAACGTGGTAGCAGCGCAGAGGAGGGAAGGCGACTTGCTGTGGGGTAGCTCTGGGACTGTCAGAACCAGTAGAATGTAATGAAGTGGGTTGATCGCCCAGCAAGCCAGGGAGGCACGTCTGCGTTCCCAGACCAAGCAGAGCTTTCGTAACGACCCCGAGAACCACTGTAACTAATTTGGGGCGTAGACTACACGCTTATTTGTCATTACATCCCTAGCGCCTATTAATTTATTATGTATTACCATCAATATATTATATGTTATATACTATAATTAATCCCAGTAGTTAGTCCATGATCCCTCACAAGTTCTCCTAGGACACACCATCCCCTGTGGACAGACTTGGTCTCAGCACTTCCTCATAGTGTCAAAGCCCTAACAACTGCCCCTTGAGCTCAAGTGATGGACAGATCCCTCGTCCTTTCTGAGAGCCTTAATGATTTATGGCCTGCACCCCTGGAAAGGACGGAGGGCTGGGGTTTTGTCAGGGCTTCCGACTGTAGGGCAGGGCTCCCCCCACCCTGAACCCCGCCCTCTCTTTAAAAACAGCCGGGCTGTGTTTCATGCGATTATGTTGTTTTAGCCACAGCAGCCAAGAGCCCTAGGCATGACTGCCTACAAATTACAATTTAGAATCGGAGTAATGCCTCTCATTACCATGATTATTATGACTCGTGGTGCCGTGTTGAGTTGGCCCAGGCTTGCCAGGCATAGGTTGGGAAGAAGTTCTGAGCAGAGAGAGAGAGAAAGAGAGAGACCTGGGCTCCTGGTGAATGAGGGTGGGGTTTGCAGCACGCTGGGTCACGAGGAATCTGGTGGCAGATCCCAGGTGGTCAGGCTCTTGAGGTTCAGCCTCACTGCGGATCTGGGCTTTGACCTCTAAGGAACTGGAAGAATGAATTCCTATGGAAAGAGGGGTTGGCAAGACGGGGCCCCTTCCCTCTGCTGAGCAGGGGGCTGATGAGGCAGGCTCCAGGGTCGGGTGGCTTGCGACCCCTCCCAGTGGGTGCATCCCACAACAAGGACACGTGGACCTGGGTTTGTCCGTGTTCACTAAATGCCCTTTGGAGTCAGTTCTCTTAGCCTTGGTTCCGCGTTACCCTAGGCAGTGTGCCACCTCTTTGGACACCATGCACGTCCGCCTCTGTAAACCGGATGAAATAGTTATCTTCTGTGGTGTTCTTGTAACAACGGATGAGCTGCGTGTGCAAAGCAAGGGCCTCCGTGCCCGGCACACACGCTGCATCCTCTCTCCGCTCCCGTGATGCCTCTTGACTCCCTGTTTTTCTCTTCCGTGCCCGCATCTTGGCTTCCGTCCTTCACGGAGAGCCTGGTTGGCCAGGGCTTTGAGTGCTGGCTGCCTGCATGCCCTTATTAGACACCATGAAGAGGAACAGAATACAGAAAGGACTTTCTCCTGTTCATGCATCATCTCAAGGGCAATATTAGTGTCTGGAGGCCAGGATTCACCCAAAGGGATAAAAAGACGCCTCTAAATCCAAGGGACAAGCCTTGTGCATCTGTGCGCCATCACGTAGCTGCAAATAAGCAGTTGGAGCTCTCAGCAGTGGCTTATGTCTCATTTCGTGCTGCGCCTGAGTTAAACGCAGGCAGCCAAGGACCCGGAGAGTGGTTTTCTGGTCCAGATGTAACACCGTGTCCCTGAAACAGCAGGGGAAGTCAAGTGCGGCCTGCAGTAAGGGGCTTTTGGCCAAAATCAGGGGGTGATGAAGAGCTGGAGGTTGGCTCTGGGGTGTCACATTCCTTTTCTTTCCAGGTGCCTTGACCATGAGGCGAGCAGGGCTGTGGAGGAAGAGCAATTCGGGCTGGGTCAGGGCGGGCGTGACGGAGGACCCTGAAGGGTGAAGCAGGGGAGAGGCGTGATTGGAGCAGGTTGGAGACAGTGAGCTGGGAGGAGCAGCAGCATGGGTCGGTGTGAAGCCCACTGACAAATGACAGGATATATACAGGCAGAAGAGCAAGGACGACCTGCGTTGTCTCCTCACCAAGACACAGCTTAGAGCTTAAGGAGCCTTGGAAAGCTTAGGCAGAGGAATTAATTTTCTCCGTGCCTCCCCCATTTCTCGCTGCCAGAATCCCACTGCTTATTAAAACCCAACTCGGATGTCTTCTCCAGCCACCAGCCTTCCGCTTCTGCACGCTCACAGCTGTGTGTCTGTGTCGCTCCTGCTGGCCGTAGGCCTCGTGTTGCAGAGAGACCTTGTCATCAGACTCCACGTCGGATTCATCTCAGCCTTATCAGTGTCTAACAAGGCTCTTGCACGTTGCCAGTACCTTAGACAGTGTTTCCGCAGAGTTAGAAAATTAACTCAAGCCTGCTCAAAGCGCAAGAGATTTATCGTAATAAAGCAAGAGGAAGGCTCAGGGCAGTAGGGACTGAGATGTAGCCAGGCGTCCTGGGAGTTGAAGCTGGGACACGATTATCAGGAGCCACAGCCTGGCCTCTTGTGTTCAGGTGTCCCTTAATTACAGTCATGTGTGACATAACCGTGTTCCCATCAATAAAGGATCGCATATGTAACAGTGCCCCCCCCCAAGACAATATTGCCTAGTGATGTTATATAACTCCTTGTATAAGTGTACTCCGGTATGCTTACACAATGACGCAATTGCCTAATCACGCATTTCTTGGGATGGTTCCATTTCGCTTAAGTGACAGGTGACTGTATCCATAGGCCTTCCAGGATGTGGAATTTTTCAAGTAGCTCCAGGTAGGAGGCAGGGGCTGATGTTTTAAAGAGAATCACTAAATTTGAATTTCTTTAAGAACATGTGCCGTCTGCCATTGTGAGCCCAAAGGCTACTCAGAATCCACTCTTGGAAAATAATTGAGGTGCTGGGTAGATGGCTCATGGGGAAGAACATTTGCTTTGCAAGCATGAGGACTTGAGTTCAATTTATATCACCCATGTTAAAAAAGGAGAAAAAGAAAACCACATGCCTACAACCTCAGCACCTGGGACGGGGGTGGGGGCAAGGAGGGTAGAAACAGAAGGATTTCTGGGGATCCTGTCAGTCAGTCCAACCAGGATCAGTGAGAGATTGTGCCTCGGGGAAATACAGCGGAACAGTGTCAGAGAGGATACCTGGTGTCGTCTCATGGCCTCCTAATGTGTGCACGCAGGGTGTCTGCATCTACACATACACGTGTGCATCACACGCACACACACACACTCACACAGAGAGACAGAGAGAGAGAGAAGAGAGAGAGAGAAATAATAATTGCTTTTTTTTCTCCTTCTATTTAAGCCACCATGTTTCTGGAGAACTGGAAGAGACTTCAGATGCGACTGGGTTACTTCTGGGACCTGACTGGGATAGAAGAAGAAGAAGTGAGTTATTCTTGCACACTTCCCTGGCTCCTCGCTTTGCTTTGACCCTGGAAATAGGCCACCTGGAGTGACATAGCCACGGAATGTTTGCTGTCTCACCAGCTGTCACCGGCCAGGCCTCACGGTGGTCCCTTCTGTAGTTTGGCTCCATGCTCTACACCATGGGTGATGAGCACGATAGGCCAAGAGTTCAAACGCTCCCCTTTGGCTGAGATGTGAAGACATGGGCTGTTTGGTAGAGCGGTATGCGGGTTCTCTGTTCTAGAAGAGATGCTAGAAGATTCAAGAACAAGAGGCAGTCTTGAGATCATAAAGCCAGAGAAAGGGAATGAGTGGCCCAGAGCAGGGCCATGTTATGATCTCCGTAGACCTAAGGAAGGTCAAGGATGAGGTGTGTGTGACAGATAGGGGGAAGGGCTGCTTGGAATGAGAACGTGAGCTAAGAGCAAAGGGTAGGTTTCCTCGGAAGATGATGTTTGAAGTATATAAAGATGAAGAGCACATGTGACCATCAGACAGGAACTTCTGGTAGCGTGGGTGTTATGAATGAGGGCAGAGGACCGTATCTGGAAGGTTCAGGGTCCGCTCTCCACTGCCTGAGTCTTCACGTGGGAGGTGGCGGTATTGTGGATGAGGGCAGAGGACTGTATGTGGAAGATCCAAGGACCACTGTCCACTCCCCGAGTATTGATATGGGAGGCAGGGGGTATTGTGAATGAGGGCAGAGGACTGAATCTGGAAGTTTCAGTATTCATGTGGGACACAGGGCACATGCATGACGGTGTCTGGTGTGTTCCCTCAGTCTCTGGTGGTCATTGCTGTGATTTTCCTGGGACCTGGGATTTCTGATTATATGACCCTGATGTTTTATCAGCAGCAAGTGAAATACCTAATTTAGTCTTATTTTCAAGCTTGTGTTCTCCAAATCTATATACTGTGTTATCATTTCATCTTTTAAAAAATTATTTACTTATTTGAGAGAGAGAGAGAGAGAGAGAGAGAGAGAGAGACTGGGTAAGCCAGGGCCTCTAGCCATTGCAAATGAACTCCAGATGCATGCACCCTCTTGTTCGCATGTGTGACATTGCACACTTATTGTACTGTGTGTCTGGCTTATGTGTGACCTGGAGATTTGAACCTGAGTTCTTAGGCTTCACAGGCAAGCATCCTAACCGCTAAGCCATCTCTCCAGCCCCATTTCATCTTTTTAATGCTATAGTCTACTTGTATAAGGACAGCTGGTCTGAGAAATGGCAAGGGCTATGTGGCATTTCATAGAACAAAATTTATCTGTCTAGGCAGTGTTGACTACATGCTCTAAAAGGAGAGGTCTATTAATGTATCTTTTCCTCACCTAATGTGGATTTTCAACTGATTGTGCCTCATCCCATCTCATTCCGTGATTGAATAGATGAGCCCACTCCATTCCTAGTCCTACATAAAATCTGAGATTAATAGCATCATTGCCTTTATGGCAGATGAGAAACTAAGCCTGGATTCAAATGAGTTAGGAAGATAAGCACCCGAGAAGCATAGGAACATTGAACCCGGGCGTGGTGGCTCACGTCTTTAATCCCAGCACTTGGGAGGCAGAGGTAGGAGGATCGCCTTGAGTTCGAGGCCACCCCGAGACACATAGTGAATTCCAGGTCAGCCTGGACTAGAGTGAGACTCTACCTCGAAAAAACCAATTTAAAAAAAGAAAAAGGAACATTGCAACTGCGTTTCTTGGAGATAAGTGGTTGAACTGGTACTCCTAACAGAAGGAGTTGCAGCAGTTCAGCTCTGAGTAGGTGGTCTAGTTGAGACATTCCCGTTGTTCTCATTTGGATCCAGTGAAATATGTCAAAGCATGGATTGGAAGTTGGAGAAAGAAAAGGAGTAAGAGAGCGGGAGTGAATGGGGGAGGAGGTGTGGTTGCGTGTGGGAAGTGCATGCGGGTTACTTTTTATTTCTCTAGTGCCAGAGGTTAGAATATCTCTGGAGAAGAGTCACTCTGCCATGCCAGCCTCTGTGGGCCGCAGACAAACCGTGTCTGCTGACTAGAGCTGAGGACGACAACAAGTTTCTGTTAAAAGGAAGTGTGAACTCACTTGCACACAGAGAAGCATGGCTTACAAATCCGTGCCCTCCGAGTTCCTGTGATAGGCCCCTGGTCGAAGTACTTTCTATAGATAAATTTCCTGGTTTTTTTTTTTTTTTGTTGTTGTTCTTGTTGTTTGTTTGTTTCTGTTTTGTTTTGTTTAACACAGTGAGCCATGGTAACTTCCCGAGAGGTTAGATGAATGAGAAACTTCTGTGGCAAGCTGAGGGGGACCTGGCCAAGGTTTGGTTCGCCTGTGGCGTCTACAGAATAACCCTCCTGGTCTCTGTGTGAGAGAGATGTCTGTGAGCTGGCTGGTTCCACAGCACGCTTGATGGGCCCCACGTGGGCGTGCAGCCTGGGGCCGGCATGAATGAGGGGAAGGGAGGGTTTTCTTTAGAGCATTTCTACGTTGGACTCGGATAACAAGCACACCTTAAGATTCCATTCAGTTTTAAACATATGCATTGGGCATCTACTGTGCCCCAGGGGCTGGGCATGGAATATGGAACTGTCTTGGGCAGTGTCTGAGCTCTAGTGGGTTACATTCTGCAGGGTCCTGTTTGGTCTGTAAATATTTATAGAACAGAGTGAAGAGCGTGTCAGAGAATGTCTTCTGGCTAAGGTAGGAAGAGGCAATCTCTCTCTCTTGCTCTTCCTCTTTCTCTCTCTCTCTCAAATCAGGTTTTACAGGATGAGAATATAGCTCAGTAGTGGAACACCTGTCTAACACACACAGGGTCCTGGGTTCCATTTTCTCACACCACACACACACACACAATCTTTTTAAAAGTATCAAGGTTTTAAAGACTCGCTGCATTTTAATGGGAGGAAGAGGGAATAAGGAGAAGCCACAGGGAGAAATAGCAAACAGGGCTCCGATCTGGAAAGCTAGATCCCGTAGAGCAAGAGGCCCAGGAATTCTGGCTGGCCGTGGGAGATGGGACGCATGATGATCCGAGGGAGGGAACCAAGGGCCAGGTCGCAGTGGACACCGATGGCTCATCTGTGTTTCCTGGGGAGGAGATGGGGTCAGTGAGACAAGTCTGTGTGACTTGCAGAAGAGTCCCGGGAGTCATACACATTATTGCATGTTGCGGTAGGTTGAACACACATTCAAATCAGGGACAAGGGACAGAATGGAGGTGAGCATTCCTTGGGATTTGGGGATAAAGGAGGGAGGTCTCCTGAAAACCCATGAAGAGTTTTCTGTCTTAACCAGATGCCTTCTTCCCAGTATTGGAAACATTCCCAAGAGCAGCTGACTGTAGCCTCTGGGATGGTGTTATTCCCCGTGTCCTTCACTGAGAATCTCTCCTCTGCTCAGGCGGAGCAAGCAGACGGCTTTGCATCCGGCTTGTAAATTAGGGTGGAGATGGGAAAAAGGATGGGGTTCACTTTCTCATAAGGGCAAGGAAGAAGAGAGCACTCAGCCCCCCCCCCCCAGTATCAGGCTACTGGACCAGTACAGGCACGACTAGGGACGACCCTGTGACATCATCAGAGAGAGGAAGTTCCTGGAGTCTGACAGGGTTTAGAACCCGTATGAGGGCGCTCACCAGAATATAGTGCCACGGTGATTTCTAATTTTTTTTTCCAGTTTTTCAAGGTAGGGTCTCACTCTAGTCCAGGCTGACCTGGAACTCACTATGGAGTCTCAGGGTGGCCTCAAACTCACGGCGATCCACCTACCTCTGCTTCCCGAGTGCTGGGATTAAAGGCGTGGGCCACCAAGCCCGGCTGATTTCTAATTTGTAAAATATTCTTATTTATATTTATTTATTTGAGAGAGAGGAAGAGAGAGAGGGAGAGGGAAAATGGGCATGCCAGGGCCTCCGGCTCCAGTCATTGCAAATGAACTCCAGACGCATGTGCCATCTTGTGCATCTGGCTTACTACGTGGGTCCTGGAGGATCGAATCTTGGTCCTTTGGCTTTGCAGGCAAGCGCCTTAACCGCTAAGCCATCTCTCCAGGCCATGCCATAGTTTTTTAATTATGATCTTCTGTTGGAGTGGTAGAGAGGAAACTTTAAGTATCAGGGGCCACGGTGGAGAATTTTAAACCATATTTCACAAAGTACTCCTTCACAGAATATTAATTGTTACAGGCCAAAGCTGTTCTGTGGGAAATGGGAAGCTTAAGAAAGTTAGAAAAGGTTTTATAATAGAGCTTCCAGTGTGCTCGTTGCCTCAGGGTGATTCCTTGGGAATTAGAATCCAGTTATTTTAGGCCCTGGAAATTTTTTTTTTTTGTTTAGCTGAAACTCTTGGAACACACCTTAAGAAAGCGGATAATGATGAAAGACAAAATGAAGCGAATGCCACCAGTATTAAGAGATTTTGGTGGCCGGGCGTGGTGGCGCACGCCTTTAATCCCAACACTAGGGAGGCAGAGGTAGGAGGATCGCCGAGAGTTCGAGGCCACCCTGAGACTACATAGTGAATTCCAGGTCAGCGTGGGCTAGAGCGAGACCCTACCTAGAAAAAAAAAAAAAAAAAAAAGAGAGATTTTGGTGAGTTCTGCCTGGTACCAATTACTGTGACAAAGACAGAAGAGGCAGCCGGTCCTTCCATAGAAGTAGACTCTCACGTAGGGCAGCCGAGGATAGAGCTCAGCGTGGACGGGACTACCGTACGTGCTGTGAGTTATGAGAGAGAGTAGGACTTTGGAAAAGACTCCCCACTGGTAGTGACAGTGCAGGTCAGTAAAGGACTCCCGGGAAGGGGTGGTGCCAACACCCCCTCTCCCCCCCGGGAGGACTTTGTGATGATGGGGAACTTGAAACATTGGTGTCATACATGACCCTCCTTAACCACTCGGGTGGCTTCTGCAATGCCATGGCTTATCTTTAGAAAGCCAGGGACCAGTAGTGCCTGGCCAGTTGGCCTCTGGGGTCTCTGACATGGGGCAGTGATAAGGAAATGTGTTCTGTGGGCAGTGGGGGCGCTGCCAACCAGCACCGGAATCGCCATCAGTCAGTGTGAAATCCTCAGAGCTGGAGGTATTTGTCCTGAAGGTGGGCACCGTCGGGCAGGCCTGCCAGCGAGGCCAGGTGCACGCTGTTGGGTTCCCTTTGAAGTGAGTGAGGCGCCTTCCTGTGTGTGCCAGCGTCTGCCCTGATTCGGTTCGACCGTGGTCCTGTTGATTAGTGACTCATTCACCCTCCAGGCTTGCGTGGCTGAATGGCCCAGTGATGTCCCTGAGTTCCTCACCTAAGCTGTGTGTGTGTGTATGGGTGGGGGGGGACACTAAACAAAACAAACAGGCCCGGGAAGGTGAGTTTTAAGCTTCGTCATGGCCACCTTGACTTTGCTATTCATTGTAGCTCGCGGGAGGGTGGGGGTGGGGAGGGGAGAAGTGTTGTGGACCTGACTCCCAGCTGTGGCGCACAGCTGTTTCTCCTTGAAAAGTGAGTTTGAGTAGCTGCTGGGGTGTCCAGGTTCAAGGCCTCTGTGTGTGTTAAAGCTGCGCAGTTAACGTTTCCTCTCTCCTTTCTCAACACACCGGCGCCACCCCCAGGAGCGCTCCCAGGTTTGGTACTCAGTGTGATCACGAATGTCCCGTGGCTCCTCTCTCCTGCCCTCCCTCCCACATATCTTGTTCTCGGTCTAGATGCCTTGTGCTTGTGGGTCACGTGGCAGTTCCGTGTCCGATAGTGCCCGATCCCGACCCCGAGTCCGGTGTATTTGTAGCGTTTGGTTCCAAGTGTTGGGAGGCCAAGGTCACCCTTCCTGCTGTTTACTGACCTCACTGATTCTGGTTTAGGAACACTCCCGGCCCGAGTACGAGACCAAAGTCCGGGAGAAACTTCTGAAGGAGAGTGGCAAGTCGGTTGTCCAGAAATTAGAAGCAAATTCAGCGGACGACGGCGATGAGGTAAGAGGCTGCGTGCACACTGCCCCATGCCCTGTGCGTCACAGGTCTGTCGCTTGTCCCGCTCTCTGAATCACCGTAATGAAGGGAGCCTGGCTGCGAGAGGGACGGGGTGAGGATATAATGTGGACCATCAGGGCAGGCAGAGGTGGCCCAGCGACTGCGTCCACTGCTGTCCTGCTGCCGCCGTCAGGGCAAAGTGGATGCTCAGATGGGAGAAGAAGCCGGCTCAGGACTGGTGTTTCCTCTGGGTCCCGTGACTTGGTACCTACCATGATTCTGTTCTGCCCAGTTCTCGGCACCCCAGTGACCACCAAGGAGAACCAAACCCGCATGCAAGGGCAAGGAGCTTTATTTCGGGCTTAAGCTGGGTCTCTTGACTTCACCAACGCAGTGGATCCGTACAAGAGCCCCGAGTAGTGGGAGGGTAGGGTTTTTATAGGGATTTGAACATAGAAGAAGGGGGTGGGTACACGATTGGTTGACTTAAACAGTGTACTCTTCTGATTGGCTTAGGATTTTGGCGGGCAAAGTTGGTGGGCTGGAGCTAGGGGAATTGAACTTATCTATGACCACAGGAATGTATGGCGTAATCAGATTCCAGTAAGTGTTAAACCCACCCTTACCGGAAAATAAAAACTTAGACCTTGCCGGGAAGCAGAAACTTAGGCCTACTGAGGACTCTGAAGCCTGTCATGGCGTCCATCTGGTTCCTGAGTCCTTCAATTCCAACCCCAGCCTGCAGCTAACCCTTGCTGGACACTTGCTCCACGCTAGCCACTGGTGTGTGCACTGTACTGCGATACCTTGTTCCCAGAGCAAATCTGTGAGGCCGGGGAAGTTGTTAGATAACGGAAAAGTTACGTTTGTAGGGGGCATCAGGGGCCAGAGGTTACACGGAATGGCACCTGGGATTCCAGCCTGTGCGTTTTACCACTATGAAACACTGCCTTCAAAACGTCCGGAAGAAATCAAGAGATCAAGCGGGAAATCCTTTAAATCAACACGGTTGTGTGTGTGTGGTTAAGTCTTTTCCTAAATCTGATTTCTGGGAAAAAAAAAAAAATCAACAAGATTGAAAATCTGTTGTTTTTCAATGTGTCTTTTCTCCACCTTGGGTACGAATTGAAATTTCATTCGGGCCACCAGAGGCAAGTTCGTGGCTGTCTTTACTTGGGCTACTCACACCGTGTTCTTTGCATGTCATTGTTCTGGGCGAAGGGAGGATGCCCTGGTGAGCTTGCTCTAGGACACTTCCTGCCGAGCTTAAGGGATTCTGTGATTTGTCAATGCCTGTGGTTCTGAGTAGAGGCCTGTGGGTCCTCTTTGGCAGCACCTGTTTCTGAGCGGCACCCTTCCTTTAAATCAACATGGTTGTGTGTGTGTTTAAGTCTTTTCCTAAATCTGATTTCTGAAAAAAAAAAAAAAAAAATCAACACGATTGAAAAATCTGTTGTTTTTCAATGTGTCTTTTCTCCATCTTGGATACGAATTGAAATTTCATTTTATTTTACGTTCTTTAAGTTGCAAATGTTCACGCTAACATGCAAATGTATGCAGGTATCAAAACAGAAGAATGTAGTGTTTTTGAGACCAGAGTTCTAGCACTAAAAAAAAAAAGAGAAAAAGAAAAATCAAGACTTAAACAGGTGAGACAGAGAAAGAGAGAGAAAGAGAGAGAGAAAACAAACCTGTGTGTGTGTTTTTAGAACAGCAAATCCAGGCCCCCATGCTATTCAGAGAAATTATGAATTCATCCTTAAGAGAAACATCATCACGGCCTCCCTCACCAGAGAGCAAACATTCTGTGTTCCTTAACAACTCCACACAACCCTCTTTGTCCACCCCACAGCAATGTACAATGGATGGTTTTATGGAAATCACATGTAACTTTTTACTGACCACTGGCTCATTTAATTTTAATTCCACCGACGGGAAGGCCGGGGAGCTGGAATTCCGTACACTGGGGCTGTGGTTCTGCTATAAACATTGTTTGGATATACGTGCATGATAGGTGAAATAACTTTCAGGAACCATGAATAATTAAGAAACTTCTGAATGCATTATGAATGATACATACGTTTACGTTTTAGCATTCAGCATCTATTTTCACTCCACCGTTGAGAACGCAAAGCATCTAATGCCTTCTGGGCCTGTGGGAGGAAACGACCTTCCCAGTGCACTGTGTGTAAGATGAACCCTTGAACTTGATGGTCAGGATCCTTCTTTGCTCCTTCAGTTCCCGTAGTACAGTAGATGCTTCTGGTCTTGCTGTACATCTCCCAGTTGATGGGTGGTACTGGTGGGGCCCATGTTTCTCCACCCAGAGCGGATGGGAGGAAGCTGGTGTGGTCTGGGGGCAGAGTCGTGGTCCATACTCACTTTGGAACATGGCTTTAGGGCGCCATGGGATACTGGACATTGAGGAAAGCGCCTCTTCTGATGAACAGACAGGGACTAAGAACCCAAGTGCTACCACACCCCAGAGGGTCACCTAGATCCACCCCTCACTGCCACCCTGAGGCTCCCTCCATCCTCCCACCTCACTTTCCTTCTTGTCCAGTGATAAAAGGCTACCGTGTGGAGCTGGAGAGATGGCTAAGTGGTTAAGTGCTTGCCTGTGAAGCCTAAGGACACCGGTTCGAGGCTCAGTTCCCCAGGACCCACGTTAGCCAGATGTACAAGGTGGAACATGCGTCTGGAGTTCGTTTGCAGTGGCTGGAAGCCCTGGCGTGCCCCATTCTCTTTCTCTCTCTTACTTTCTCTCTCTCTCTCTGCCTCTTTCTCTATCTGTCGCTCTCAAATACATAAAATAAAATTTAAAAAGGCTAACGTTTACTGAGGCATGGAGCGGCACAGACAGCTCCCCAGGGACACATAGCTACTGATGGAGGAAACAGTCATCAAATTTGGCTCTACTTATTTCCCAAGGCCCCATCACCTGTGTTTTTTCTTTTGAAATTTAAGGTTAATACAGCTCACTTTTAAACATTTTTTTAAAATTAAGATTTAATTGTTCTACTTTAAAATTCACCTGGTTTTGAGCCAGGCATTATGGTGCCTACTCGTAATTCCAGCCCTTGGAAAGCTGAAGCTTAGGATGAGGAGTATAGTGTTATCTCCACGCTGTCTCCGTTGCGAGTTCACAGCCAACATGGGTTATATGAGACTGTCACAACAAAACAAAACATAAAATTCACTCTTTTCAAGCACACAATCCAGTAGTTTTCAATACCATCCACAGATTGGTGCAACTGTCCCCACAATGTCATTTTAAAACATTTTTATTTATTTTTTTTTAAATTTTTAAAATTTTTTTATTTTTTTGGTTTTTCGAGGTAGGGTCTCACTCAAGCTCAGGCTGACCTGGAATTCACTATGGAGTCTCAGGGTGGCCTTGAACTCACGGCGAGCCTCCTACCTCTGCCTCCCGAGTGCTGGGATTAAAGGTGTGCGCCACCACGCCCGGCTTAAAACATTTTTATTATACCACACAAAAATCCTACAGCCGTGGATACGCGTCCGGCTGCATTTCCGGCTGTTACAGCCAGCACTGTTGAATGGGCATGTAGGTCACTTGGTGGGAGGCCTCCCAAGCACACACAAGGCCTTGAGCTCAAGCCCTGGTACTGCATAAACTGGATGTGGCGGCCACATGCCTATAATCCCAGCACTTGGAGATGGGTCAGGATAGGAGTTTAAGGTCATCCTCAACTACACAGCAAGTTCAAAGCCAGCCTGAGTGATGTGAGACCCTGCCTCAAAATAAGTAAACAAACAAATAAATAAAAAACCTAGTACTTATATGAATATGTGTGTATGACTTTTGTTTGGGCAAGTTTCCATTTATGTATAAGAGAAGAATTGCTATGTCGTATGTTAAGTTTGTGTTCAACATACTGAAGGACTGACATTTTACATTTCAACCAGCAATCCGTGGTTCCAATACTTCTATATCGTCATCAACACTTGTTACCTTTTCAGACTTTATTCATGCTAGTAATATGAAGCGGTATTTCGTTGTTTTTCTTTGCATTCCCTTTCTGAATCGTTATGTGCAGCATCTGTTCGTATGCTATTGGCCATTTGTACGTCTGTTTTTAGAAATCTCTCACCCACCTGAAAAACTGCATGAATTGTGTGTGAATTGGCCCTTTATGGACAAAGTATCAGTGGTGTTTTTTGTTTTTTTAATATATATTCTAGGCTCTAGTCCCATATCAGATAACATAACATATAAGCATTTTTTAATCTAATTCTGTAAATTGCATTTTATTGGTGCTATCATTTAAGGTACAAAAGTTTTTAAATTTTGCCATAGTTCAATTTACCTATTTTTCCTTTTCCCCAATTGTTGTTTTAAATCATGTTTAATAAAGTATTGTAGGACTGGAGAGATGGCTTAGTGGTTAAGGCGCTTGCCTGCGAAGCCTAAGGTACCCAGGTTGGACTTTCCAGGTCACACATAAGCCAGACACACGGTGACGCAAGCACGCAAGGTCGCACATGCGTATGGGGTGGCACACACCTCTGGTGTTCAATTGCAGTGACTGGAGGCCCTGGCATGCCAGTTCTCTTTGTCTCATAAAAATCTTTGAATAGCCGGGCGTGGTGGCGCATGCCTTTAATCCCAGCACTCGGAAGGCAGAGGTAGGAGGATCACCGTGAGTTTGAGACCACCCTGAGACTCCATAGTGAATTCCAGGTCAGTCTGAGCTAGACTGAGACCCTACCTTGGAAAACAAACAAACAAAAAAAAAAAACTTTGAAAAAAGCATTGTATAACCCAATGCCATGAGGAAATTTGTAGCCCTTATGTGGCTAAGTTTATGATTCATTCGAGTTAATTTTGTGTATAATATAGGGAGGGAGCCCAACTTCATTTTCTTTTCCACTTGGAAAATCCAATGTTTATTTGTTGAAAAGAGTGTTTTTACAACTGAATTATCTTGGTGCTCTCATAAAAACGTCAGTTGATGAGCACTGGAGAGATAGCTCAGTGGTTAAGTGTCCTAGTGTTCTTCCTTAGGCAAGCCTTGGGGTCTGATGGGACCCGAGGCTGCCTGAGTTCGAATCAGTACAGTACTCACAATCAGCAGCTGGGTGTGGCTTTGCGCACCTGTGTACAGTTCTGTAGGAAGTGGAGATGAACACGTCATCACCGGGGCTTCATTGTGGCAAGCTCCAGAATCAGTGAGGGAATCCCTAGCGAGGAAAAACAGGCTGGTGGGGGAGGGAGGCGGACACCCAGTGTCTTCCTCTGGTTGCTGCAGCTGAATACACAAGGCAGCGTATCAGCACATGCGTGTGCATACACCATACACACCCCCAGACACATGCAAACAGAAATCAATTGACCACCAGTGCATGTAGTTTATGTCTAGAAGTCAGCTCCATTCCATGGACCTGTATGTCTGTCCATATGCCAGTAGCTTACTGTCTTGATTGTTGAAGCTGTGTAGTAAATGCCATTGAAAATGCAAAAGCCCTGTGACTTTATCTTTTTTAATATTTTTTTATTTTTATTTATTTGAGAGCAACAGACAGAGAGAGAAAGAGGCAGAGAAAGAGAGAGAATGGGCACGCCAGGGCCTCCAGCCACTGAAAACGAACTCCAGACGCATGCGCCCCCTTGCGCATCTAGGGAAATGAGCCTCGAACCGGGGTCCTTAGGCTTCACAGGAAAGCGCTTAACCGCTAAGCCATCTCTCCAGCCCCTGTGACTTTATTTATTTTTTAATTTTTAAAAAAATTTATTTCCTTTATTTGAGAGAGAAAGAGGCAGAGAGACGGGGAGAGGGAGGGAGAGATAGAAAGTGGGCATACCAGGGCCTTTAGCCGCTGTAAGTGAACTCCAGACATATGCCCTACCTTGTGCATCTGGCTTACGTAGATCCTGGGGAATCAAACCTGAGTCCTTTGGCTTCACAGGCAAACGCCTTACACCAAGCCATCTCTTCAGCCTGACTCTTTTTTTTTTTTTCCAAATTGTTTTGACAATTGTGGGCACATTACATTCCCACATGAATTTCATGATCAGAATACCTTTAAAACAATCAATAAAGCAAAGGGGAAAAAAAAAGCTAAGAATCTGATAAGAGTGAGTTGAGTCTATCAATTTGGGGAGCACTACCATCTTCTTTAAAAAATTTTAAGCCAAAGGACCCAGGTTTGACTCCCCAGGACCCACAAAAGCCAGATGCACAAGGTGATGCATGCGTCTGGAGTTCGTTTGCAGCAGCTGGAGGCCCTGGCGTGCCCATTCTTTCTCTCTCTCCTTCAAATAAATGAATAAATAAAAACGAAAATATTAAAAAAATCTTTTTATGGACAACCTCCATACATATGGACAATATATCATACTCATAATATCCCTTTCCACCACCCTCTCCGTTCCCTCTTCTGAATCTCCCCTTCACTTAATCCCTTCTTCTTCCAGCTAGTCTTTCTTCTATTTTGATCTATTTTCCCTTCTATTATGCAAGCGTTGTGAAGGTAGCCTCAGCCACTGTAAGATCATGAGTACCATGGCTACTTTGTGTCTGGAAGACAGCATTGCAAAATGTTCCTCCCCTTCTTTTGACTCATATTTTTTTTTCTGTCACCTCTCCTGCCATGGTCCCCAGGCCTGGGAAAGGGTGCTCGCAGTTTCTCACTTAGAGTACTGCCATCCTAACAGTAGTTGGCCTCTGGTCTATGAACATGGTATGGTTTGAAATTTACTTCGTATATATATGTATATTTTTTTCTACAATATTTTTTAGTTTCTGGTGCATACCTCTTAACACCTTTTGTTATGCTTATAGATAATTGCTTTATTCTTTTTGATGCTATTCAAAATGGGATTGTTTTATTCATTTTATTTTTGGATTATCCATCTTTTATGGCATTAAATTGAATATTCTTATTATATTTTTGGGTTTTTTTTTTGAGGCAGGGTCTGACTCTAGCCCAGGCTAACCTAGAACTCAGTCTGTAGCAGAGGCTGAACTTGAACTCACTGAGATTCTCTGACCTTAGCTTTCTGAGTGCTGGGATTAAAGCGGTAACCACAATGGCCAGCCAATTTGAGTATTTTTATATGAACTCTTTAAAAATATATATACATATTTATTTATGAGAGGGAGAGAGAGAGAGTGAATGGGCATGCCAGGACCTCTGGCGATGCAAACAAATTTTAGACTCATGTGCCACCTTGTGCATCTGGCTTTGTGGGTGGTACTGGGGAATCAAACATGGATCTTTAGGTTTTACAGGCAAGTACCTTAGCCATGAGCCATCTATCCAGCCTTTATATGTGCTCCTAATGACTTTTAAGGATGTTGGCGTGGGGGAAATGTCAATGATAGTTACATTTGTGGAGTGTTCATTATGTAGAAGGCTTTATAGTTATTATTTTATTTGCATCTCGGAGCCCTTCTAGTGATTCACAGATGAGAAAACTGAAGTTCAGAGAGGGAAGTCATTTGCTTAGTCTGATATGTGGCTGAGCCAGGGTGTGTGCCAGGCAGGCAGACTCAAAAGCAGAGCTTGTGCAGGGGAGGTGGCTCAGAGAATATGATGCTTGCCTGCAAAGCCTAACAATCTGGGCTTGATTCCCTAGTACCCACACAAAGGCAGATGCACAAAGAGGCACATGCATATAGAGTTCATTTGCAGTGGCTAGAGGCCCTAATGCACCAATACTTTTTCTCTCTCTCTCTATGCTTATAAATAAATAAATAATATATAATATAAATAATATATAATATAAATTATATATATAATACACACACACACACTCTTTAAAGCAGGGCTTTAACTGTCAACTCATAGATCGTTCCTTAAACAGATCCTCACATACCCCTAAAGTCAGGCTTGACTCTTCCCTAAATGAAAGGGCAGAGAAGACTAGCCAATGTTATTTATTTACTTATTTATTTATTTATGAGACATAGAGAAAGACAGACAGAGAGAGAGAGAGAGAGAGAGAGAGAGAGAGAGAGAGAGAGAGAGAGAATAGGCACACCAGGACCTCCAGCATCTGCAGACGAACTCCAGATGCATGTGCCCCCTTGTGAGCATGTCCAACATTGTCACTGTGCATCTGGCTTATGTGGGACCTGAAGATTCGAACATGCATTCTTAGCCTTAACCGCCAAGCCATCTCTCCAGCCTTGAAATGTTTTTGAAAAGACTAATAAGAGATAAACTTGCTATCCAATGTTAGTGCTTCTGTGTACATTTTAGTGCAGTGTTCCTTTGTTTACCCTATAGCAGCAGTGGGGTGGAATTCACCCAGTTTAAAGCCAGAGGGTCAGCAGCCAGTAGAGGGAATCCAGGAATATGGAGAGATATGTTGTGTTTACTGGGAAGAACACGGAGGCTGGAGCTTTTAATATATTTTATTTATTTTTTTGAGAGAGAGAAAGAGGGGGAGAGAGAGAGAATGGGTGTGCCAGGGCCTCCAGTCACCACAAACGAACTCCAGATGTATGCGCCCCTTGTGTATCTGGCTTACATGGGTCCTGGAGAGTTGAACCGGGATCCTTTGGCTTTGCAGTCAAACGCCTTAACCGCTAAGCCATCTCTCCAGCCTGAGGCTGGAACTTTTAATAACAAAACAGGTCAGGTCTGTTTCCTGGTCAGAAGGAATCTTCTCTAGGATGGTCTGTGCAGAGCAGGTTTAGAGGTTTTATGAAGTCCTTCCTCCCAGCGTAATCTTTTCCTCTGCTCTGGTTGAAATCGAGGCAAGAAGCCAGAGGTGAATGGCAGCGCTGAGAAGTCGAGCTGATCTTTGCCTGTCATCCCTCTGGCGTGGGACCCAGCCCCTTCTAATTCAAGCCCCATGCCTCTTTTGCTTCTATAAGATTTGTGTTAGTATTTCTAGAAAAAGCTCATTCTGTATAGAGCAACGAACTAACTTCAAAGAATCCCACAGATGGGATACTGAGGCAAGGATGGGTTAGCAACAGAGGGGGGGGGGTGGGTACCACTCAGGAGTGGAGGCCACGAAGGGGGGCGATGCACCCAGAACCCAGCGCCACCAGCAGGGCACTGAAACCCTGGAGGCAGAGGCCTCTCTGCAGACAGAGCCTGAGGTGGGCAGAGAGGTGGGAAGGAATAGCCCGAGTCCCTCAGCCCCCTGCCCTCCAGACTCCCAGCGGCGCCTGCCATTCGTAAAACAAATTCAGAGGTCAAGGTGATGAGGGGGTCAGTACTCTGCACCCGGGAACAGAAGAAGTGACGGCAAGGAGTGGGTCTGAGAACAGCAGCAGAGGATTGACATGAAGGTCCACGGGTAGCGCAGTCTAAATGCAGAATCCGTTCGCCACAGATCAAGTGCACAGGGGCTCCTGTTTGGGCGGAGGGCTGAGAGGTGACTGGGATGCGGGGATAAAAACAAACACACACATAGACACACAGACACACAGACACACACTCACCCCTGGAGAAAAGCCTGAGCATATATGCTGACATGAATAAAGACATAGAGGAGAGAGAGACGTTGGGACTAGAAGTGGGATCAGGTAACTGGAGCCTTCAAAAGAAGAGCCGAAGGCTGGAGAAATGGCTTAGCGGTTAAGGCGTTTACCTGCGAAGCCAAAGGACCCAGGTTCGATTCCCCAGGACCCACGTAAGCCAGATGCACAAGGGGTACATGCGTCTGGAGTTCGTTTGCAGTGGCTGGAGGCCCTGGCGTGCCCATTCTGTCTCTCTTCTCTCTCTTTTTCTCTCTCTGATTGTAAGTAAATAAAATAAAATAAAAAAAAATAAAATAAAATGAAATGAAATAAAAAGAGCCCGCCATATTTTGTGTCAATATTCAAAGAGCACGAAACAAGCTGAGAGTGGGGTGGGAACCGTTGGTTTTTCCTAAAAGGCAATTTGTTGAAAGGACTCTGAAGACCCAGTCCTATTGGACTATTAGTCCTCGGAGTTACCTCACAGAACTCGCTGTCACCCGAATATTTACTCGGCCCTGGCGAGTCCCCCAGCCCTGCCTGGCACGGCTCGTGATGCTGCGGTGTGTGAATGTTTTATGGGGAGTGTCAAAGCTGAGGGGACCCGTGCCAGCGTGAGGCCCGTGGATAGGTGGGTGTTAATTTACGGCTGCCTGTGCCACCCTGGGGACAACTATTTCAAAAGAACACTCATCTAAAGCGAAGGCCCTGCGTCATGTACGACAGATGCCTCTGGCAGGCAGAACAAAGGGAAGTGCGCGGTAAATTATGCGTAAGTGTAGAGCCCGTGACAGGGCCAGGGCAAGAGCGACGGGAAGCCAGGAGCCCGGGAGGCCGCAGGGGAGGAGGGAGGCTCAGGCGGCAGGATGGAGGGGTCCCCTCTGAGACTCACTGTGGGCCGTGGAGGACTTGGGTCCTCTTTCCCCTCAAGCTTTTGGTGGCTTGTGAGGAGGTAGAGCCAAGTTCCCCAGGGCTCTCTTTTGAAAGCACTAAACGACTTGATGACCACTTGAGAGGATCAAGAATAGAGTTCTCAGGCTCTTCTTGTGTGTGGGGGGGCTCCAGAAGCTTTCTCGTTGGTGAAGAGACCATCTGGGGGGCTCAGAAAAGACCTGTTTGTCAAAGCTGGCCAGTTTGAGGAGCAATGGTAGATCTTTCCCTCTGCGCCTGTCCCTAAGGTCTGTCCTTACCTTTCAGATCTGAGTGTCAGGTGGACTGTCGTTGTTGAGGTCATCCTGGACCTTAGCTATTTTTTTAAAATTATTTATTTATTTGCAAGGATAGAGAGAGAGAGAGAGAGAGAGAGAGAGAAGAGAGACAGACAGAAAGAGAACGGGCACGCGAGGGCCTCCAGCCACTGTAAACGAACTCCAGATGCATGCGTCCCCTTGTGCACCTGGCTTGCGTGGGTCCTGGGGAATCGAACCCAGGTCCTTTGGCTTCACAGGCAAATGCCTTAACCACTAAGCAATCTCTCCAGCACGACCTTAGCTATTTTCTAGGCTGGCTCGTGCACTGAGGGATGGTGGCGGGGGAGAGGTCTGGCTTCTGGCCCAAGCTGAAGGACATTTGGGTGGCATCATGGCCAGTGCTTCCCAGACCTGTCCCTGAGCCTCGGCTCTAGGGCATCTACCTTCCTCATAGTTGGTGATAATGTAGGAGGAACTCGTATCAGACTTGGACCTTACAAAGTAGAACTATTGCTTAAGGCTCTCCCTAGACAATTTTATATTTTGGTTTTAATTTTCTTTTTAAATTATCGTTTCTAGCTCTGCCTTTGTCTCCCACCCTCGCTTTCTCTGACTCCCCCCTCTCTGCCATCTCTCATGGAAGTGGCCTCCAGTTTTTTCATGTCCGAACCCTTCCCCACAGTGGCGTTCTTAGCCGAGAGAAAAGGCCACGCAAAGGAGCAGAGAAATGGACGGAATAACCACGGTGGGGGGTGGCAAGACCTGCTTGATTGTAGAACGTACGTAGGCCTTTCTAGGAGTAGCCCGGCACTTGGATCTGTAACTGGACTCTTCACCTCTGTCGTTGGCTTGTGATCTTCATGTTGGCGCAAAGAAGGCTGGGAAATGTAGTCTTTGGATAGGAGCCTTAGTGGCAAGGCTGGGAGGTGAGGGGAGGGTACTGTGATAGGAAAGGGGAAAAGGAACATGCTGCCAGGAGTCACAGATCAGGAGAAACGCTGCTCCCACGGTGCCTCACCATCTCCTTCAGGAAGTAAGGCCCTTCAGGGGAGTCTGGGACCGACCTCTCCAAACAGACCTCAGTGTGTTCCTCATGGCCGTGAAGGTAAAGCTATTGTGTTTGGGGGCATTGAAATTATCGTTTGTCTATAGCTGCTGCTTACAACTACGTAAGTAATATGCAAGAGCATTCTTGTCTATAGAAACTTCTGATAACAGTGAGAGAGCAAAGTTCTCCCCAGACCTTATCTCCCCTCCGTGCTATTTGTCTCCCTAGACATAACCGTACTTACGTTTGGTTTGATCCCTCCCATACTTTTTCTTACACATTTTTATTCATATAAGATTTGATTTGCGGTAGGTTCACACGGATAAGCGGTTTCATCAAGGCGCAGATCCCAAACTATACTCCACTGCACCCCAAGGTAACATGCTGAACTCATAGGCATGGTGTTAATTTTTTTTTTTTTTTTTGAGGAAAGCACAGCAGTAGTTGACAGACACCACCCAGCAGCATTGGGCAGCCTCAGTGCCAGACGATGCAGTGCTGGGTGTCTCAGTGTCACGGTCTCCTAGTGAAGCTGACTTCCCAGCGTAGGGGCGTAGAAACCGCGCAGAACCCCCGTGGAACAAACAGCACAGTAGTTCCCATCGGATGCCAAGGGTGGAGCACCTGGAGAGCGTCCAACAGGTACCCAACGCTATTAGTCAGTCATTAGAGTTAAGGATGACATAAAATATCAATCTGCATTTCCACTTATGCATATTTTTTTTCTCCATGGCCATTAAGTTGTCAGGACATAAATACCTATTTAGTTGTTTGGACTTATCTACTTCGTAAATACAATTGTCAGGTGTTTCTTTCAGCCTAGGGGCAATGCATAAAAGTTACTGAACCAGGGAAGTTTGGGAGTGACTGCATAAAGAAGTTTCTATAGTCAGCAGACAGAGACTTCACAGAAAAGTACACAGCTAGCCAGGTGCTGGAAAGCTTACACAGACAAACAGCGAATTTTCCCACTGCAGAAATGGATTTGGAGGTGGCAACAGTGTGTGGTAAACTTGGGGGGTTGGTAAAGTGCCAAATGGCATCTTTTGCACCTTCCTTTTTGGTCTGTCACTGACTTGACTCTTGGGTCTTGACAGTCATCTGCTGTGGTATGCTCTCTCTCTCTCTCTCTCTCTGGCTTCACCATCTCTCCTTGCACGCAAGTGCACACACACATGCATGCACGCACACGTGTGCGCACGTGTGTGTAGAAGGATGGAGAGGAGAGAGGCAATGTTGAGGTTTTAGTCATGGACATCTTTTTAAATCTTGGGGCATTGCTTTACTTGCAGTCTCTGTGGTGGCTTGGGTTTCATGGAGAAGGGGTGTCAAAGAAGTGTAGATTGTGTCCGTAAACACCTCCCCCCCCGCATGGAGCATGTATAATTTTCATTCCAAGTAGAGACTTCTCGGGTGGCCCAAGCCATCAGATGTGGGCTCTGGCCCTGTTCAGCTGACAGTCCATTCTCAGCATGAGACGTTCTGGCTAAAATAAGACCTTCTCTGTTCACTGTATACATTTCTACTGGGTTGTGTCTAAATTAAGAAGTTACAAATCAGGAGCGCTCCAAGGCCTGAGTCAGGGAAGAGAAACTGGAGGGATGGGAAGTCTATGAAATGAGAGCACAGTCTAGCCTCCGAGTTGAGACTGGCACCTTTAGGGTACTTCAGACAAGACCCTGAGAGCTCCTCGGAAAACACACAGCCAAATAAGCTCAGTGACTGAGAATGTCGGGACAGCACAGCCTCTGACGGAGGCCAGCGCATACCACTGGGATGTGTGATGTTAGCCACCATTGCCTTACAGTTTAGACTTTTCTTGTAGTCTGAGTGATTTTTCCATATACGGCCTGAAGCACGTAAATTGAATTTGTCTTTTGCTGTTGAGGCCAGCATCATTATTTCACTCCCCTAGAATTCACTGGAAACTTACGCAGACCCCCTCAGGTTCCCTCGCTCTCTCTTCCTGCATGTAACAGAAACTCAAAAGTGCTGGTTGAAAACGTTGCTCTGGAGGCGAAAGGTGCTTTGGCTCTCTGCTCTTCTTTTTTTTTTTTGGTTTTTCGAGGTAGGGTCTCACTCTACCCTAGGCTGACCTGGAATTCACTATGGAGTCTCAGGGTGGCCTCGAACTCACGGCAATCCTCCTACCTCTGCCTCCCAAGTGCTGGGATTAAAGGCGTGAGCCACCACGCCCGGCTCTCTGCTCTTCTTTTGACAAGACGGCCAAAAGAAGGTTTCAAAGAAAGCTGACAGCATTGCCCTTTCGTGGATTGGGAAGCAGAGGCCTTGGGATGCGGCACTGCCCACGCGAGAGGACGTTGCAGGAACTTTGCTTTTTGTTTTTTGAAAATTTTTTTGTTTATTGGAGAGCAACAGACAAGAGTGAGAAAGAGGCAGATAGAGATAGATAGATAGAGAGAGAGAGAGAGAGAGAGAGAATGGGTGCACCAGGGCCTCCAGCCACTGCAAACGAACTCCAGACGCGTGCGCCCCCTTGTGCATCTGGCTAACGTGGGTCCTGGGGAATCGAGCTTCGAGCCGGGGTCCTTAGGCTTCACAGGCAAGCGCTTAACCGCTAAGCCACCTCTCCAGCCCAGGAACATTGCTCTTGATCTCTCACCATGGCCTGCCCCAGTGTGCTCTGTTGGTGAGAGAGCACCTCATGGTCCAGAGGCTCCAGAGCTCCATTGCTTTTGGGTTCTTGGTCCTAAGATTTGTTTCACGTCCACAAATGAGCTGGAAAGAAAATAAATAAATGAAAGGCATGTGGGTGGTCTTTCTTTGGTTTAGATTCGTCCAGACGTAGAACCCGAGCTAATGATTCAAGTGCAAGCTTTATGTGGGGGTTGGAACAGCAGCAGGGGAGGGAGAAACAAGAGGGAGGTGGGACAGTGAGGGGCTGCCACTGTGGACAACGTTCCCCTATTCTGAGCACCCCAGGGGTGTCTCTCTTCTCTGTGCTCTTCTGTTGAATTCTCTGACTTGATCATGTCCTTTGACTGCCTTCTCAAGCTTGCCAAGATTAGATTTTTGTTTTTGTTTTTGTTGTTGTTTTTTTCTGTTTTGCTCTTTCAGAGAGGTGAGTGTCCTTCTATTTTTGAAGAACACGTCTGGAAGCTGGGACCTGATTGTGTTCTTTGTTTCTCTGAATTTATTGCCATTTAGACATGTCTTTTCCATAAACCCAAATGTCAGTGATACTAAAAATAGCAATGTGAATGACAGCAGTGGACTGTCCCTGCCCCCATCCCTAGACGTCCCCCCTCCCCGTTCTGTGCTTTGCTCATTTGTCTTCCCAACCTTTCTGGGGAAAGATATATTCGTGTAGTCCCCTCTTCTCCCACTTGAGGCAGCCCAGAGTCCAGCTGATGCCAGTCTTGCTTCCCTGGATCACTTCTTGAGATTTAGGTTGGAATAATTCCATACTGTGCCATAGAATACATGATCCATACTTCTAATATTTTAAGCTTTTTTTTTTTTAGAGAGAGAGAGAGAGAATTGGCGCGCCAGGGCCTCATCCACTGCAATCCAATTCGAGACACTTCCGCCACCTAGTGGGCATGTGCGACCTTGCCCTTGCCTTGCCTTTGTGCGTCTGGCTTACGTGGGACCTGGAGAGTAGAACTTGGGTCCTTAGGCTTTGCTGGCAAGCGCCTTAACCGCTGAGCCATCTCTCCAGCCCCCATACTTGGAATATTTTTAAACACTCAATATCAGATCAATATTTTGCGTCCTGGGCTGCTACGTTCTATGCTGCTGTGCTAGGCCAGAGTATAAGGTGAGGCGTAGACCAGAAATGGCCCCAGTGGAGTAAATAGAAGATCTTAAGTTAGTTGTGTGTCTTCTCTAGTCTTTAAGCTTGGGCTACTAGAGCAGGCGAGTGCAGGGAAGGAGACCATCTGGGGTTTAACTTGGTTTCCACATCTGTAACCAGGTTTGACATATGATGTCCCAACCCAACTCCCTTAGGGCCTTCCTTATTATTATTATTATTATTATTATTATTATTATTATTATTTTGTCTTGGCTTTAAACTACAGACCCTGGAGTATGGTTAATAAGAGACTCCGAAATGAAATTTCATATCCTCTGAGTGAATTTCGGCATTCCAGTTTCTCTGGCAAATGAGCATTGGCCCATTGAGAAAGAAAGAAGGCGGCAGTATCTTGTGAATTCTGGGGGCTTCTGCGCAATTTCCCTGTATTCTTTTAAAACAATTTATTTCTTTATTTGAGACAGACGGGGGGTGGGGAGAGAAAGAGGCAGACAGAGAGAGAGAGAGAGAGAGAGAGAGAGAGAGAATGGACACTCCAGGGCTTCCAGCCACTGCAAACAAACTCCGGACACATGTGCTGCCTTGTGCATCTGGCTTATGTGAGTACTGGGGAATCGAACCTGTGTCTGTAGGCTTCACAGGCAAGCACCTTAACTGCTGAGCCAGCTCTCCAGCCCTTTCCCTGTTTTCTTTATGCCCGTTGTTTTCCACTGACGGGGAAGCTGGCTTCAGCACCGTGCAGATCGATGCAGGCCTTCACAGAGGGGCTGGTTTTCTCTAGCCACACGTTGTCCAAAGTCAGATCTCCATCTTGGAGGTTGGTCCTATTGCCATCCCTACCGTCCTCGGCATTATAGTTTTATTTATGCTTTGGGTAGGGCTTGGGAGTGCATGTTGATGTCCATGGTACCTTCGGATCATGTACGCGACTGCGGTGTGACATGCACACAGCCTTGGAGACATTTCCACTTGCATAGGGGCCAAGAACTCTTGTTCGCCAGTGACTGGAGTTTGGCCGCCACTCCCACTCTCTTGGATTTGTTTCCATGATCCGTATAGATGGCCAGAGTTGGCGGTGTGAACTTGGCTGTAGCGATTTGACATCCGATTCATTTTTATTGTTAACGTCGTATGGTCTATCAGCCAGCTCACATAAATTTTATACAGATTTTGGGCATCTGCACCGAGTTTAGAGTCTGTGGCAGGAAGTTTGCCTGACGGTGTACTCACATGACTCCTTGCACTATGTAGCATGGAAGGACTCCCCGTCCAAGAAGCTTGGTGAGCTCGTCCGTAAACACGAACGAAGCAGTCCTCCCAACGCCACCGCATGCTATCTGCCAGCTGGCTTATCTTAAGGGAAGTGACCAGCCCAGGGGCTTGTAGTAGTCACCAAAGAGCGTGACTATGACCAGAGAGCCTGGGCTCGGGGTGGGTGGAGCATAGCCACTCTCTACTCTTCTACCTCCAGTGCTCAAAGATCGATCAGGGGGCTGGAGAGATGGCTTAGCGGTTAAGCGCTTGCCTGTGAAGCCTAAGGACCCCAGTTCGAGGCTCGATTCCCCAGGACCCACGTTAGCCAGATGCACAAGGGGGCGCACGTGTCTGGAGTTCGTTTGCAGTGGCTGGAGGCCCTGGCGCGCCCATTCTCTCTCTCTCTCTCCCTCTCCCTCTGTCTCTTTCTCTGGCTGTCTGTCGCTCTCAAGTAAATAAATAAAAATAAAAAAAAAAAAAGATCGATCAGGGCGGGGCCAGAAATGGGCACAGTGACTATGAAAACATGGTCTCAACATGGTCTTATTTAAATTCCATGGGATCAAATACCTCATGGTTTTTAGAGTATGAAAGTAATACGTGTCAAGTGTAGAAAAATCTGAAGGAAAGTAGAAAGGTAAACCATTGTTTCATCCCCGAGGACAACTATTATAACCACCTCTGTATTATATAAGTTCCATGAGGCCATTGTTTTAAATTTACAATTTTATTTTTATGAGAGAGCAAGAGAGTGAGAGAGCAAGATCAAGTGACAGAGAGAGAGAGAGAGAGAGAGAGGCAGAGACATTGAGAGAGAGAGAGAGAATGGGCGCACCAGGGCCTCCAGCCACTGCAATCGAACTCCAGATGCGTGTGCCACCTTGTGCATCTGGCTTGCGTGGGGCCTGGGGAATCGAACCTGGGTCCTTAGGCTTTGCAGGCAAGCGCCTTAACCGCTACGCCATCCCTCCAGCCCAGTTTTTATGTAAATCTAGGATGTGCATTGAGCACATCCCCCCAGCTGCCTTTTTTCTTTCTCACATTATCCCTTTCCATTTGTTCCCCAGTTTTGCAACTCTCTTTTGTAGTACATAACGTTATGTTGCCAAAAATCCTACTACATACTTAACCTTGGATCATGATGGTTCATTTTGTATTAGAACATAAGAACTTCCCAATCTTACTAGTATGTGTGAATATTGTCATTTCAGTAGTTGTATAATAACATATCATAACGGATATGGCACAACTTTCTTGGTTCATACCCAGTGGTCAAACACTTGGACTTACAATAATGTTTCTTTTATGAATTCTGGGCTATGTCAGAAGGCTATATTGGTACGATAGATTACAGGAGGTCCAGTCTTTAGTTATGTGCTTTCTTTCTTTGTCTTTTCTTTCCTCTTCATTTCTTTGAGCGTGTGCGTGTGTTGTGTATGCTTATGTGGTCCCCCATTCACTCACACACAGTGGGTTCTGCTCACCTGTGCTTGGAGCAAAACCCCGGGTCTCTTGCTGCATGGATTTTTTTCTGCCTGTTTTCATCTGAGCTGGAATCTCTTTTTAAAATTTTTATTTTTAGCTCACTTTTATTTTTTTATTTGAGAGTGACAGGCAGAGAAAAAGGCAGATAGAGAGAGAGAGAGAGAATGGGCGCACCAGGGCCTCCGGCCACTGCAAAGGAACTCCAGACATATGCGCCCCCTCGTGCATCTGGCTAACGTGGGTCCTGGGGAATCGAGCCTCGAACCCGGGTCCTTAGGCAAGTGCTTAACCGCTAAGCCATCTCTCTAGCCCTGAGCTGGAATCTCTTACTCAGCCTGAAACTTGCTGCCTATATGAGAGCTCTGGTAGTGGGCCTCTGCTACCCCTGTGAGACTGGGGTTACAAATGTGTGTGGCCACACCCAGCTGTTTATGCGGGTCCTGGGGACCAAAGCCAAGTGGTCTCTTAGGCCTCCAGGGTTGCACAGGAAGTGCCCTTGTCTCCCAAACCAACTCTGCAGCCTGTTATGTATGTGCTTTTTGTTTGCACGTGTTTTGTGCTGTGGGTGAGGGAGCCACAACGGCCACGTGACTAGGAGGGCGAGGGAAATTTACAGGCACTGCTGGTTTCCCACTGGGCAGCGGTTCCCCGTGAGTGAGGGTGCCCCTCTTGTGGGGTGGGGGAGAGCTGGCGTTCTAGACAATAGGTTAGTCATTCTCTTAGGCACCGGGGTCCAGGATCTGCCCAGGGATCCATTATCTCATTCTGGGAACGGACGGCTTACATGGATCAAATCCTGGAACCTCTTCCGACCCCACCACGAATGTGGAAAAATGATTCTGGGGCAATGGCCACATTGCGAATGCTCCTCCCCTGATGACCTTTCATCACTTGAATGGAGGCCAGGCTTTGGCAAGGAAACCTGCGGGGCCAGTTGTAACCTGTGGTTTTAGCTTCAAGGAAATGTGTCCCTCTTGGTAAATGATCCAAAAAAAAAAGGGATGAAATACTTTTTGATAACTTCTGGAAATAATTTTAGGAATAAGTAGTGTCAGTCAGTCCAACTAACCAAAAAGGGAAGGCTTTTTTGTTCTGGTTATACTTTTCCTTTTTAGCTTTAAAACCTGTAGACACAGAGCTGGGCGTGGTGGCGCACGCCTTTAATACCCGCACTTGGGAGGCAGAGGTAGGAGGATCCCCGTGAGACCAGACAGTGAATTCCAGGTCAGCCTGGGCTACAGTGAGATCCTACCTCGAAAAACAAAACAAAACAAACAAACAAACAAATTGCACACACAGTCTTACCTGTGCAAAGTATCATTGATCCTCGGAAGAGCACTTGGTAAATGCTTCAGTATCGTGTGCTCTGCTTTGACACTGTTTTCCATACCATGGTTCTTCATCCATGGTCATTGTATCTTGCTGTAGCTTCTAGAACGTGCCTTCATACTCTTGACGAGCCATCAAGTTTCAGTACTAGCCTGCACTCTATCACACAGGGCTCTTTGACTTTGGGACCTTTGTTTGCCCAGCCGTGTCCAGTTTAGGATACTGGTTCTCAACTACTTTCAGACCGTGATTCCTGACTAGCGCCTTCCACATTCTGAAAACGTCCGTTCTTGATCAGAGCTTAAGTAAGTAGATCTCATTATATAGGAAGGCAAAAAAAAAGCGGAGGGGGGGGATCTAAAAGGACGACAATCATTACTGTGTTCATGGATAAGTCCAGTTCTCAGTACTTCACAGCCTTTTTCCCTAAAAATGTACGGTTCCAGGAAGCATCCAGCTCTCTGGAGACCCAGGCAGGAAACGAAGCCGGCAGAGACACTGAGCTTGTTAGGCCCGGTGCTTAAGTAATTCTTTGGCTTGGTATATGGTCTTCGTGTCGTTAGCCCCCATTAGAGGCCATGGAGCCAGCCTCTCCTCGTTTTCTCTGCCCCTGTTTCATGTAAGCTTAGAGCACAGGAAAGGGAAGACACTGCTTTTACCTGAGCCCTCCCCCTCCACCCGCTTTTTGATTTTTGTTTTAACTGTCTTATACACATAAGCGGAGATTAGGGACCAGTGTGAATTTGGCTAGAATTTCTTGTCCTTTGAGCCTTTGCCAAATGAACACCTGATGTGGTAACGTTGCAGATAATCTCCCTGTGGGGCAACGCGAAGCACGGGGCAGGGCTTTAAACGGGCAGAGTTAAGAGAGTGAAGGCAGGCCTTCCAGAAGCAGGGAGGCTGCTCTGAATTACAGACTCTGGGCCAGGTCCTGATATTGGATCCCACTTTTAACATCTCTTCACTGTTTCCTCTCTCTCTGACAGAACTGGGGAGCTGGCAGATAGAGGAAAGGCCGGAGATGGGTCACCAAGGAAATTAGATTCGTGTCTGTGGGCCAGCGGAGTCCAGGGGGAGAGGGTGGGGATGGGAACATTCCCTCTCCCTCCATCACTTGCAGCCTAGTATCTTGGAGGACGGGAGCCGGGTTCAAGAGCCAGCTGGGCTTGCTCGCTCTGGATCTAGCGGAGGAGTTGATGACTTGCAATCTACAAGACGGTGGAACTGCCAGTCTGAGTCACTCCATAGGGGACCTGGGGACAGCAATTCCATAAATAAGCTGGGAGTTCCTGGTTCCCTAGAGAGCTCACCATGCGTCATCATGCACCCCCCTCCTGCAGGGGCACCCATGAGCCTTCTCTCCTTGTGCTAACCCCTCTTTGCTGTTTAATTCTGGTTGTGTCACAATGCTGGTGGGCAGGAAAATACTTCACGTTCAGTGCAGGAAGTTTGAAAAAGAACGTATGAAGAAGGAAAGTAAGTCATCAATTATTTCATCTCCTAGAAAAAACTATTGTAATACTCTTTTTCACTTATAAAATATTTATCATTCCCCTCAGCCTCCTGCCAGCATTGTCCCAAACAAGACTGCATTTCAACATTTTCCTGTCTGGTGAAGAATGTTGAAAGTACTGTGAGACCCAGACAGAATTTAAAACATGAAAGCTTACCTCATACCTGTGCCCTTGGGTTAAGAAAATCTGTAACAATCAATGAAATAAGAAGACATGCATGTCCTTCAATCTGGGAAGATGGTACCACTCATGAGAGCGCCAACTATCCTTTTTTTAAAATTTCAACAAACTGTTTATTTTTTATTATTAGATATGGACATATTTTGTATGTAAACATCACATGTTGGTACGGACCATCCTTTCCCTCCTTCCTGCCCCTTTTCTGAAGAGGCCTTCCTCATTTGGGATGCAGGTCAACCCCATGGGGATTGTGGGTCATGCATTATAGGGGCGGTGGTCAGTTATGGGGGAGAGGCAACGTCCCTGTGCAAAATGTTCCAACTTGTGGCTCTAACAGTCTGTCTGCCCCCTCTTCCACAAAATTCCCTGAGCCATGCTAGGAACATTTTAAGTCTACGTCAGTGATGGGCACGTAGGAGCATCTAGATGCCCAGGTTTGGTAGGTGTTGAGTGTCCTTAGTGTCTATCTCCATCACCTCTGTGCTGATGTCAGCTTAACTGAGAGAGCAGCATGCTTGCTCAATTCCCCAATTTCTCTGGGGTTTCAGCTGGGGCTGGGGAGGAGTGCACTGGGTCGTTTATCTCCTCAGGTCCAGTTCCATTCCAGACCTCAGCGATGCCCGCCCGCACGCTGACCATGCAGGGAACTCAGACCAGGTGTTGGGAGGGGTCCAACTATGTATTCTTAACGGGCCCCTCTCATCCATCTCTTCCTTTGTCTTCACGTAGTCATTCCCTCATCCATCTCTTCTATGTCTTCACGTAGTCATTCCCTCATGCAACTTTTCCTTTGTGTTCATGTAGTCATTCCCTCATCCATCTCTTCCTTTGTCTTCACGTAGTAATCCCCTCATCCATCTCTTCTTAACCGTAGTCATCCCCTCATCCATCTCTTCTATGTCTTCACGTAGTCATTCCTTCCTTTGTGTTCACGTAGTCATCCCCTCATCCGTCTCTTCCTTTGTCTTCACGTAGTCATCCCCTCATCCATCTCTTCCTTTGTCTTCACGTAGTCATCCCCTCATCCATCTCTTCTATGTCTTCACGTAGTCATTCCCTCACCCATCTCTGCCTTTGTCTTCACGAAGTCATCCCCTCATCCATCTCTTCCTTTGTCTTCATGAAGTCATCTCCTCATCCATCTCTTCTTTTGTCTTCAGGAAGTCATCCCTCATCCATCTCTTCCTTTGTCTTCACGTAGTCATCCCCTCATCCATCTCTTCCTTTGTCTTCATGAAGTCATCTCCTCATCCATCTCTTCTTTTGTCTTCAGGAAGTCATCCCTCATCCATCTCTTCCTTTGTCTTCACGTAGTCATCCCCTCATCCATCTCTTCCTTTGTCTTCACGTATTCATCCCCTCATCCATCTCTTCCTTTTTTCTCACGTAGTCATTTCCATCACCCATCTCTTCCTTTGTCTTTACGTAGTCATCCCCCTCACCCATCTCTTCCTTTGTCTTCACGAAGTCATCCCCTCACCCATCTCTTCCTTTGTCTTCATGTAGAATTTCCCCTTACCCATGTCTTCCTGTTTCTTTAATTAAACTTGACGTCCTAATTTTTTTGCCCTCGTCTCATGCATTTCTGTTTTAGTAGCAATAGCTGCTGTGAGACAATGACTACAGCAGCCGCAGTGTGTCTGGAAGACAGCATTGCAGAGCCCTCCTTTCCATCCTTTGGTCCTTACATGCTTTTCTCCACCTTTTCTGCAATTGGTCCCTGAGCCTTAGAGGGTGTGATAGAGATGTCTCAGTGCTAAACTTTCCAGTATTACTAACTCTTAGCACCTTGATGAAATTTGAGTCTCTTCAAAGGGACTGGTTGGGAAGAAGAAGGAGTCAAGTGGATGGGAGGTAGGAGAGGGGCAAAGGAGGGTGGCAGATGGGGATTATGATGAGAGCACACTTTATATGTGTATGGAGGTGGTCAATAAAATGTTTTTAAAAACGAGGCTGGAGAGACAGGTCATCAGTTAAGGCGCTTGTCTGCAAAGCCTAAGGACCCAAGTTTGATTCTCCAGTGCCCACGTAAAACCAGTGCACAGGGTAGCGCATATGTCTGGAGTTATTTTGCAGTGGCTAGAGGCCCTGTATGCCCATTTTCTCTCTCTCTGTCTCTCTTCCTTCCTTTCTCCCTCAAAGGAATAAATAAATAAATAAATAAATATTAATTTTTTAAACACAGTTTTAAAAATAGTACAGGGCTGGAGAGATGGCTTAGTGGTTAAGAACTTGCCTGTGAAGTCTAAGGACCCTGGTTCGAGGCTCGATTCCCCAGGACCCACATTAGCCACATGCACAAGGGGGTGCATGCATCTGGAGTTTGCTTGTAGTGGCTGGAAGCCCTATGTGCCCATTTCTTTCTTTCTCTCTCTCTCTCTCTCTGTCTGTCACTCTCAAATAAATAAATAAATAAACAAAAAAGTTAAAAAAATAATACAAATATGACTCCAACTTCAACTACCCTGATATTCTTTCTGTTTTTGTTTTTGTTTTTTTGAGGTAGGTTCTCACTGTATCACACTAGCCCAGGTTGACCTGGAATTCACTATGTAGCCTCAGGGTGGCCTCGAACTCATGGCGATCCTCCTACCTCTGCCTCCCGAGTGCTGGGATTAAAGGCGTGTGCCACCTCGCCCGGCTTACCTTGATAATCTTTACCTACTTGTGGTTTCTAGCTTTTGCCAGAGAATGAAGAACTCTCACTTGCCAGGCAATCCACAAATGATGAATGTAGCACAAGTACTTCCCATAGGCCTGTGGACATCAGGCCATCCTGTGAAGACCTCATGGAACTCTAGACCTCCAAGCTTATGTCGCTAGGAGCATTTCACCTTTGCTGAAGAAGGCGAGTGGGGAAGGCATGCGACAAGAGACTCTTAGCCCTCGTTTGACGATCATTTCCACTCTCTGGGCCTTCCCATCCCCACCCACATTAGCAGCTCTGTTTACGCGAGACAACATGTAACAACATCAGACTGTTTTTCTGGAGAAGGAGGATGGAAACTAAATTCTTCATGCTGAGTAGTGATGTGCAAAAAAAGCCTAAGTGATCTGGATGATCTCTATACCGCTGACACAGAAGAGACCTGGGTGCCTCTTTGTCTTTGGAGAGCTGACCACACCATTGGTGTCTCTGATGCGGCAGCAGCTGGGAGCTGTCCTGGCCTCTGTGGCACTCATCTCGTGTTCTGGAAGGAAAGCCCTTGTACTCAGGTCTTCACGGAGACCTTCCCATCTGCACAGAAAACTGATCATCTCGTCGCCCTCCTTAAAAACCTCCTCTCAACAGCCTCCTGCCCAGCGTTTCTTCCTCTCGCTTGGGATCTTTAATTTCTGCTACCCAACTCAGATAATTCAACAAAGAGTGCTCAGGGCTCTGCCTCTCAGATCCCCTTCTACTCTTGCTTCGTAATATGTCCACTCCCCATGAGAACCCTGGATCCTCACTCTACCCCTGCCATTTTCTTTTCCAGTTTTGTTCTAGCCTTCTAGCCCAGGATGTCACTTGTCCCTATAGAACATTTGGGCTGGTGCAGGAGTTCTGGCTATCAGCTAGAGACACCTCCATCTTCCCATGGGAGCTTGGGCACAGCTTGGTTGGATCGCACCGCTGGTGAAGAGAGAGGGCAGTGATGGTCGCAAGGGGCTCCCTCGTTTGCCCTCAGAGAAAAGCTTGCAGAAAACGAATAGATTCTCGAAGGGATTGGCCAAACGATTCAAGAGGAATTATGGTGACCAAAAAAGCTGGGATCTGCCCAGTGAGTGAGGATTCTGGGTAGCCCCACACACTCATGGCTAACCTGCGGTACCTCTAGTTGGTTGCCAAATCCTATTACCCGAGTCTGGTCCAGGATGTGATCCCCTTTTTCTTGTAGTAGTGAGGGGATTTCAGTACTTTAAAAGAGCTGAAACTACAAATAAAAGTAGCTAAGGGATTGGAGAAATGGCTCAGGGTTAAAGATTACTTTCTTGCAAAGCCTAATGGACTGGTTTTGATTCCCAGTAAAGCCAGATGCACAAATTGGTGCACATGCATCTGGAGTTTGTTTGCAGTGGCAATAGGCCCAGACATGCCCGTTCTTTCTCTCCCTCCTTCTCTCTTTCTCTCTCTTTTTCCTGCAAATAAGTAAATAAATAACAAAAATATTTAGGAAAAGATATACTGAGGAGAAGGAGGGAGATAGATTGAAGAGCAGAGCATCCTCATTCCCTTAAAAATTATGGTCGGGTCCGGAGAGATGGCTTAGTGGATAAGGTGCTTGCCTGTGAAGCCAGATTCTCCAGGACCCACCTAAGCCAGATGCACAAGGGGGCGCATGTGTCTGGAGTTCATTTGCGGTGGCTGGAGTGTGCCCTGGCACACCCATTCTCTCCCTGACTATTTCTCTCCCTCTCTCTCAAATAAATAAAATAAAATAAAATAAAAGTTACAGTCTTGAATTTGTATGTATAACTTCCTCTCATATCCTGAAGTTCAGAACTTAGGCAATGTAGGAACAGGGAGGCTAGGAAATACAGTTTCTATTTGGGAAGGCATGGACTTAGATGAAGCCAGGAGCTGTAACACGGTCAGAATGGAGAGTTGATGGTCGAGGACTACCAGCAAACTTGGGGTAGGAATACGTTGCTTCAGTTGGTTGTGCATTAAGCGTGGTACCTAAATGGAGGCTTCTGCCAAAGTCAAACTGAAGATACAAAAGACTGTACTCATCTGCTGCTCCCTCTCCCCTGCCCCGATTCTGCTAAGGGTCTTCTTTGGAGGGGGGGTATTGATATTCATTGTGGGGACCAAAATACCATGGTCTCTGCAGTGGTAGGGAAAACACAGCGCCTCGGGCTGTTCCCAGCCACGCTGAGACCCTTAAAATTTTTCTGCTCCTTCTTCTGTAATGTTTCCTGAGCCTTGGAGGGCAAGCTAGGACTCTGACTTAGTGTAGCCTTCTCTGTAGCCTCTAGATCTCCATCGGTGAGATTTGAGTGACCACAGACTCTGTTGCCATCTCTCCTGGAACTGGTTTTTAGGCTAGCCATGAGGGCGGTATTTTTTATTTTTATTTTTATTTTTGGTTTTTCAAAGTAGGGTCTCACTCTAGCCCAGGCTGACCTGGAATTCACTATGTAGTCTCAGGGTGGCCTCAAACTCATGGTGATCCTCCTACCCCTGCCTCCCGAGTGCTGGGATTAAAGAGGGCAGTATTTGAGTCACTGCTCCCTCTGTAATGACTTCTGAGCGCGGGCAGGTGAGGCGTACTAGGTGGCACATCTTGTGGTAGACAGTCAGGCTCTCTTTTGATGTGTTGATGGATCCTTGTTCTCCCTGGCATTCTCCTCCATGTGTAAGATAGAACAGATTCTCCAACCAAAAGTGAGAGCAGTTTGAACCAAAAAGGGATAAATCTAGTTATCAGAGAGCCTTACTGGTGTGTATGTCCACTCTTCTTAGTGAAAGAGCTGTGGAGGTGCCTATAGGTTTATGATTGTAACATCCTCTTGTTGTATTGTTCCTTTGAAGAGTATGAAGTAGCCTTTTCCTACCTCTTTTGATTACTTTTGGTATGATGTCTGTTTTGTCTAATATCAGTCTAGCCACCTTTGCTTATTTCTCATTTTCATTAGCTTGGAGTATCTTTCTCCATCTTTTCACCCTAAGATGGTGCCTGTCTTTATCAGTGAGGTGGGTTTCTTATAGACAGCAAATGGATGGGCCCGTTTCTGTGATCCAGATTTTAAGCCTGTGTCTTTTAATTGAGGGGTTGACACCACTGATGTTTGGAGTTAGTTACGACTGTGGAGTGTGAGTTAATCCCTGTCCAACTGGATACTTTGTGGAGTCCAGTGTTTTCTTGAACTTTATAGGTTTTTCATGTCTGGTCTACTCATGGTTGTTATTTTTCTCTCTTGTGGACTCTTGGGTGGGACTGTTTGTCCCTTCAGTTTGGTTTATTCTATGTAATATTCTCTGTAGGATTGGCTTAGTGCTCATATAATTGTATAGCTGGCTCTTATTATGGAAAGCCACCACGCCTGGATAATAAAATATTTTTTAGAAAGAGTTGAGGAAGCCGGTGTGGTGGCACATGCCTTTAATTCCAGCACTCGGGAGGCAGAGGTAGGAGGATCACTGTGAGTTTGAGCCCACCCTGAGACTACAGAGTTAATTCCAGGTCATCCTGAGCCATAGTGAGACCCTAACTTGAAAAACCAAGTTGAGGAAGTATAGTCAGGTTTGCATTGCTGGTAGAAATCACCCAACCAAGAGCAACTAGTGGGGAAAAAAAAAGACGTTTATTTTGGCTTACGGGCTTGAGGGGAAGCTCCACGATGGCAGGGGAAAACGATGGCATGAGCAGAGGGTGGACATCACCCCCTGGCCAACATAAGGTGGACAATAGCAACAGGAGAGTGTGCCAAACACTAGCCTTGGGGAGCTGGTTATAACACCCATAAGCCCGCCCCCAACAATACACTGCATCCAGGAGGCATTAATTCCCAAATCTCCATCAGCTGGGAATCAGGCATTCAGAACACCCGAGTTTATGGGGGCACCTGAATCAGACCCCACACAGGAGGGCTCTGTTGATGAGTAGGTGCTGAACCTAAACTTCCAAGACTGGCTAGATATTGTAGGCAGAGAGAAGCGAGGAGTTGAGTCTTGTGGGCAGGTGCTATGTGCCTGGCTGAGTGTCAGGTCCTGTTGGAAGCGGTTTTAATTCTTATGACATGTGACTTCAAAGGCAGCCCCATCTTCCTGCAGATGAGCGCATTCAGTATATCTACTTCACAGGGTACAGGATGTTGGTGGCCAAAGCTGGCTTGACGTCCATGCCATCTGACTTCAGTGGACAGTTTTTTATTTTTTTGGTTTTTTGAGGTAGGGTCACACTAGCGCAGGCTGACCTGGAATTCATTATGGAGTCTCAGGGTGGACTTGAACTCACAGCGATCCTCCTACTTCTGCCTCCTGAGTTGACACTTTGCTTTGGTCATTCTGCTTGTCACTTGGAACAGAGGACATGTTTGGAAGGGAAAGGAGTGAGAGGATACTACTACCCTGGGCACAGAGACGCAGGAAAATGGCTCTGGATGCGGGTGAAGGTCAGGGGAGCCGCGTCACCCAGAGCGTGATGTCCTGACCTAGTAGTGTTCGACCTTTTTCTTAAGACCACTTGGAAGTTACTGAAGAATTTGACAAAAAAAAAAAAAAAAAAAAAAGGCAGCGTATAGTCAGTTTCCTACTGAAAATTATCTGTGATGTAATGCCAAGTTCATAGACATGGAGGGGGAGAGTCTCCCAGCAGATCCAGGCAGCATCTCTGGGACCAAGAAATAGTGAGATCTGGAGTGGGAGGGTAGAGCTCGCTGGATTTGGCTAAGGAAAGAGAAAAGAACCTTGTGTAGGTGTCTATTTTGAGTGACTTGTAGATGCCAATTTTATTTTCAAAGACGGGAGCCTAGAAAAGAAACAGGTTAGGTCAAAGATCTAGAGAATGGGCGCGCCAGGGCCTCCAGCCACTGCGAACGATCTCCAGACGCACGCGCCACCTCGTGCATCTGGCTTACGTGGGACCTGGACAATGGAACCTGGGTCCTTAGGCTTCGCAGGCAAGCGCCTTAACCGCTCAGCCATCTCCCCAGCGCTCAGATGCTTCGGGCGTGGTAACTGTGCATCAGACCATGGGAGAAGAGGGCGAGCGAGGCCAGGCGCCTGCGTTCAAGGAGCTCGCTGTAGCGGCGGGAGGACGGGCAATGGCAGAGGCAGACAACTGAATCCGCACGTAACGTGGCAGGAGGTAGAAAGTGCTATGAGCACAGATGAAGCGATTAATGGGGGTATCTGTCTGACAAGGCAGCATTTGAGCAGACTCCATTGTGAACTTAGGAAGCGAAGAGTAGGGCTGTCTGGGGAAGGAGAATGCATGAAGACTGAGCTGTAAGTCCGGAGACCCCGGGGAAAGGCTTTCTTTCTGCATAGTTGAGGGACAGTCAGAAGACCACTGTAATAGGAACAGAAAGAATAGAAGGGACATGCCTGAAGGCTGGCTAAATACATGGTCGTATAGGGTCTTAGCCATAGCAGGAACTTTGATTTTATTATGAGTGAGATGGGTTGTAAACAGACACAAACGATTTGTGTGTGTGTGTGTGTCCTGTTGATAGACTTAAAAAAAATAATTAATTATTTATTTAAGAGTGACAGACAGAGAAAGAGGGAGAGAGAGAGAGAGAATGGGCGCGCCAGGGCTTCCAGCCACTGCAAACGAACTCCAGACGTGTGCGCCCCCCTTGTGCATCTGGCTAATGTAGGTCCTGGGGAATCGAGCCTCGAACTGGGGTCCTTAGTCTTCACAGGCAAGCGCTTAACCGCTAAGCCATCTCTCCAGCCCATTGATAGACTTTTTGTAAGGCACACATTAGGTTATGGGTGTGAAGTTGTCTTACAAACCAGGAAGTTAGGTTAGGAAATATCCCCTGGATCATATAATTGGCTAGGCAATCTCAGAGCCAGAACAGTGCACCGTCCCTGACCTCACAGGCACCCCTCTTTCTACGACATCCCCCAGTCTCCCCTAGCAAGAAATAGGCTGAACTTTCAAGCAAGGTCAAGGCCACTTCCTCCGCCGCAGCCACAGGGCTCTGCCGTGGTCCTGGCAGCTTTGGTATCGGAGGAGCAGCGTGAACTCGTGGCTGTCATTGCAAGGATCCAGGACACCGGAATGTTATGAGGCTGTTCCTTCCCGGGCAATAGAGATCGTCATAAATTACACACAGAGACCTTCTCTGCTCAGAGCTGAACTAGAACAGCTAAGCCATTAGGAATGAAGAGGAAAAGTCGACCGTCACGGTAGGTTTTGGATGACTCCCTTCGTGCCTAGTTGGGAAGCCACCCAGTAGCCACCAGCAAGAGAGACAGAATTGATAAGAACCCGGCGTTGTTTGCTCAGCTCTAGACGCAGAGGAAGATGTAGGTATGCATAAAGCAGGGTACCTTGTGTTGTGTACCCTCTGCTCTGGGGGCTGGGCTGCTATGGGTAGGTACAGTGGGTCCTGGCATGGGCTTTGGCCCTCAGTGTACCTGGCCTCATGTGATGTAGGTGGGTGAGGAGGGGCAGCCAGGCTGGGGTTCTTGATGGGGGCCCCGGGAATGGCCTCTGGCCCTTGTACCGTTGCTGTTAATTCAAGATAGGCTGTGTCCACTCCCTTCCTGCATTTTTCTCCCTGCCTCCTCGTTTGCTTTCTTCTGGACAATTTCATACATGTTTATAGTGCATTTTGGTCATATTCACCTCTATTACGCTCTCCTCTCTCCCACTCCTGCTAAACCCCTTCTTCCTAACTAACTCCCTTCCTACTTTTTCCTGTGGCCCACTGAGTTAGATTAGGTTCGCCTCCATAAGCACGGGCGAGAGGGTTCTTTACAGGAGCATGTCTGTCCTCTTCTCTTCCTGTGTTTTCCTCTCTCTTTTTTTGTTTTTGTTTTTATTTTTATTTATTTATTTGACAGCAACAGACAGAGAAACAGGCAGATGGGGAGAGAGAGAGACAGAGAGAGAGAGAATGGGTGCGCCAGGGCCTCCAGCCACTGCAAATGAACTCCAGATGCATGCACCCCCTTGTGCATCTGGCTAACGTGGGTCCTGGGCAATCGAGCCTCGAACTGGGGTCCTTAGGCTTCATAGGCAAGCGCTTAACTACTAAGCCATCTCTCCAGCCCTTTTTTCTCTTTTTTAATTTATTTATTTGAAGAGAGGGAAAGAGGGAGAGAGAGAGAGAATGGGCATGCCAGGGCTTCTAGCCACTGCAAATGAACTCCAAATGCATGTGCCACCTTGTGCATCTGGCTTATGTGGGTCCTGGGGAATCAAACCTGGGTCCTTTGGCTTTGCAGGCTAAGTCTTAGCCTCTAAGCCATCTCTCCTGCCCTTTCTCAGTTTTTAAAACATATTTTATTTTTCACTTTTCTTCTTTCTTGACATGAACAGAAGACACTATGTTTTTGTTTTCCATCATTTTTATAATTGTTCATAAGACTACTGTCCATATATAACATACCCAGATTATACCACCTAAAAGATAAATCATTATGGGATCTCTGCTTCTAAGACCTATATATATCCTCTGTGGCTACCAAGTCAGAGTCTATGGAGTCTCAGAGTGGCCTCGAACTCACGGCGATCCTCCTACCTCTGCCTCCCGAGTGCTGGGATTAAAGGCGTGCGCCACCACGCCCGGCTCAGAAGTCATATATCTTAAGAAAACTAAGTGTCACAAGTTTTTTTCAATGAAACTTTGTTTTTGATTCCAACTATAGAAAATACCATAATGGTGTACAATCTGTTTGTAAAGTTGTTTCCTACCCTAAGGTATAATTTTCCAGAAATGGGACACATTTGGTATTCCTGTTTTATCTACTTGAAGTAGATAGGTTGAAGAGCAGAGCCACCTTGATCCATTTATCTGTCAATTTGTGTGTCTTTACCTACACTTTCTCCATTTTAGAATCTTGGCTAACTTAGAAGTTAGATATATATATATTTAAGCCCAAGAGAGCATAGGACGCAGTTGGAGAGATGCATAGGAGATATGCATTATGTGCTTATATGCACACGCACGTGTGTGTGCCTGTCCCCCATCCCTGTGCTTCTCTATCTTGCTAGAGAAACTCTCTCCTAGAGTTTCCATGGGGGGGCAGAATCAGACTTGAGCAGTAGAAATTTCAGGGGCAACAGATTTCAGATTCTTTGGTGAAGAGCTTTTTTTTTTTTCAGTGTCAAATCTGCCCATGAACAGAATTGGCTGCATCGTAAAGTTCAGTAAAGGTTTTCTTTTCCAGGACTCTGCAAATACCAGAAGCTTCCCGTGACAGGGTTGTTCTATAAGAAACCCATTCTTTCATGTGCGCCCAACTCAAAACCATGCTATTATAAAGAAAAAAAAAAGGGGAGAGCGAGTTGCTTCTGTGGCACATGGGGAGTATGTGAGTCGCTGAGCTGTGACTGACGGGCTGGGGATGGCGGAGACGTCACATGCGCAGGTGGTCACAGTCTGGTGATTGGTGACCGTGACAGCAGCCGTGAGGGCCTGGAGCCCTTACGTACTTGGGCAAGTGTCTCAGATGCTCAATGGCAGTTTCATAAAAGGGTTCTGCTATGTCTTCCCCGCCCATTCTAAGACTGAAAACCTCCTGAAACAGCACTCATCCTTTTCCGGGCCCACTCTGTCCTCCGTCGTAACGACGGGGTCAGATGGATCCAGGGATGAAGAGGGTCCGCTTTGGGTGGCGAGGGGAAGCTGATAAGATGCTCAGGCATCGCTCAGTATTTTGTGCACACAGAAAAAGGTCCACACATCCAGTACACAGCTTTGTCTTGAAGAACGGTTCATCATCACTGCAGCAAGTCCTCTTTTTTTAAAAAAAAATTTTTTTAGTTCATTTTTATTTATTTATTTGAGAGCAACAGACAGAGAGAGAAAGAGGCAGACAGAGAGAGAGAGAGAATGGGCATGCCAGGGCCTCCAGCCACTGCAAATGAAATCCAGACGTGCGTATCACCTTGTGCATCTGGCTAACGTGGGTCCTGGGGAATGGAGCCTCGAACCGGAGTCCTTAGGCTTCACAGGCAAGCGTTTAACCACTAAGCCATCTCTCCAGCCCAGCAGGTCCTGTTTTTTTAAATGCCCTCGTAAACAATGTAATCGAAGTCTATGTGTAGCATTGGTTTTCTTTCTTCCCTTGTCCCGTTTCTTCTTGAGAGCTGCCACCTCTGACTGTGCTCAGTGTCTCCATGGCGCACTGTTATTGGCCATCCATGCACATAGGTGCTACACAGGCCTTTATGTGTGGCTGCAGACTTTAAATCCACCAGACTGGGGGCTGGAGACGTGGCTCAGTGGTTAAGACGCTCGCCTGCAAAGCCAAAGGATTTTGGTTCGATTCCCCAAGACCCATGTAAGCCAGATACACAAGGGGGCGCACGTGTCTGGAGTTCGTTTGCAGTGGCTGGAGACCCTGACATGCTCATTCTCTCTCTCTGTCTCTCTCTCGACCTCTTTCTCTCTCTCAAATAAATAAATAATAAATGAATCTACCAGACTGCAATATTGTTATGGTGCTTGCTTTCTAAATATACCCACTTCATATATACAGCTCAAGTACCTTCATTTCAAATGAATTATCATATTCCATATACAAACATGCTCATATTCGTTCCTTCATTTTCCTTTTCAGGAGCATCGAGGTTGTTGATTCCTTGTTTTCTATTGCCGGCAATAGGGTTAAGAATCTTACACATGCTTTAGGGAGCATTTCAGTAAGCATTTCCCTGGGAATGAAAACGCTCACTCTTAGGGTATACATATCCTATCCTATCTATCTATCTATCTATCTATCTATCTATCTATCTATCTATCTATATCTGTCTGTCTATCTATCTATCTATCTATCTATCTCTATCTATCTATCTATCTATCTATCTATCTATCTATCTATCATCATCTATCTATCTATCATCATCTATCTATCTATCTATCTATCTATCTATCTATCTATCTATCTATCATCATCTATCTATCTATCTATCATCATCATCTATCTATCTATCATCATCTATCTATCTATCTATCATCATCATCTATCTATCTATCTATCTATCTATCATCATCTATCTATCTATCTATCATCATCATCTATCTATCTATCATCATCTATCTATCTATCTATCATCATCATCTATCTATCTATCTATCTATCTATCTATCTATCTATCTATCTATCATCATCTATCTATCTATCTATCTATCTATCCATCATCTATCTATCTATCTATCTATCTATCTATCTATCTATCTATTTATCTCTATCTATCTATCTATCTATCTATCTATCTATCTATCTATCTGGCTTACATTGTACTTGAAAATGATTGAACTAATTTATACTCCAACCAGCATTGTATGAATTTTTATTTTTCTTTTTTTTAAACATTTTTATTTATTTATTTTAGAGAGAGAGAGAAAGAGAGAATGGGCAGGCCAGGGCTTCCAGCCACTGCAAATGAACTCCAGGTGAATGTGCCACCTTGTGCACCCGGCTTACGTGGGTCCTGGGGAATCAAACCTGGGTCCTTTGGCTTTGCAGGCAAGCGCCTTAGCCGTTAAGCCATCTCTCCAGCCCTGAATTCTTATTTTTTTCTACCTGCTTTTGCTGATGGCCAGTTTCACTTTGGCCAGTTGATGAAATTGGTGAAGAAATGGCATTTCATGATAGCGTTTTATTTAAACATGGTTAAAGGTAGGTCTTTTCCTTTTGATTTGATCTTTTTGTCTTAAACATAAACCATATGTGTGTGTGTATATATATATATATATATATATATATATATATGTATTATATATATATATATATGTAGTAGTAGGGTGTCTGGAGGAGGGGAGGAGACTAGCAGAAGGGAGGAAGGAGAGAAGGACTGCAAATAGTTAAAGTACCTCATGATGTACTTGAAAGAAATTGTAGAAAACCCAACAGTGTGCACCGCGAGCATACGCCAGTATAAATATCAAAAAAACCAAAATTCCTTTCTACCTCATACAATCACAAAGTCACTCTACTTTCTCCCCTAAAACTTGTAAAAAAAAAAAAAAAAAGATTGCTTTTCCACATCAATCTTGGGCTTCCTGGGGTTTTTGTGTATGGAGTTCAGTGGGCCTTATCCTCAGTATTTTGTTGATCTATGTTTTTGTAGCACTGGGCATCGTGCCTCGTGCAGGCTGGGGGAGCGCCGTGCCTGTTGGCGCACCTCCACATCCCCCACCTGTGGTTTTCTGTCCTATGGCTGCATTTTGTGTTTTCTGACATTAGTAAGAGTAGACATTTTCCCTATGTTTATTGCCCACCGAAATCATTTGTTCATCTAATTTGCCAATTTTTCTGTTGGCTTGTATCTTGTTCTAGAGAAGTTCTTTGTATACTATGAATACTATCCATTTTAGTCAATTCAAAAATATATTTTCTTACAGTCCTTGCCCACGATTACAGTGTTTCAGATGAATATTGGCATTGTTCTGTTTGTTTGATAGACTCTATTTCCAGAACACACGCGTGTACGGCAGAGCACATGTATGTACGGCAGCTTCTGCAGTGTTCTTTACTAAGTTTTAGGTCATTTGCAAATTGTGGTTCTCGACTCTTCTGCACATGTGTGGTTCATTTGTGAGTATGCTGGCCTGAACTTTCTCATGAGGGAACGAATCGTACACCAAGCCAGGAATGAAGTCTGAGCATGTTTCAGAGATTTTGAGCTATACAAATCTCATTCTCTGGGCTGAAGAGATGAATGACTTAGTGGTTAAGTGCTTGCCTGTGAAGCCTAAGGACCCCGGTTTGAGGCTTGATTCCCCAGGACCCACGTTAGCCAGATGCACAAGGGGGCGCACGCATACTGGAGTTCGTTTGCAGTGGCTGGAGGCCCAGGCGCGCCCGTTCTCTCTCTCTCTTTCTCTCTCTGTCTATCGCTCTCAAATAAATAAATAAAAATAATTTAAAAATTTAAAAAATCTTATTCTCTGACCACAATGTGATTAAAATGGAAACATCTTTTTAAAGATTGAAAGTGGAAAAAATTCCTTCAAAGAAACCTCATAGATCAAAAGAGAGAGAGGGAAAGAAAAGAGAGAGAGAGAGAGAGAGAGAGAGAGAGAGAGAGAGGAAATGCATGGGTATTTAATAATGATGGTCAAATATTGAATTTTCCAATTTCCTCAATAGTTGAATTTATTTACTTTTTTATAATATTTTATTTATTTGTTAGAGAGAGAGAGAGAGAGAGAGAGAATAGGCACACCAAAGACTCTAGCCACTGCAAACAAACTCCAGAGGCATGTGCCACCTGTATATTTGGCTTATGTGGGTCCTGGCGAATTGAATCCGAGTCCTTAGGCTTTGCAGGCAAGCGCCTTCACCGCTAAGCCATCTCTCCGACTCAGTAGTTCAGCTTGTCATTGGTATTAGTTGTCTGTTTGTTTGGGACTAGTAGATTGATACATTCTTTTTTTTTTCTTAGTTTTTTTTTTTTAATTGCCATACAAAGTCATGGGTTTCATTTTCGCATTTTCGTACACACTTTGTACTTTGAGACCCTGCTTCCTGCTTCCTACTTCTGTTGCTCTGTCCCCATTCTGGTTTTTCCCTCTTCTCCCACAAGCCCCCTTCTGCATTCATGCCATAGGTCCATTGATTCAGAATCGTTTCTTTCCTTCCTGTTACACCGGTTCTGTTGTGATTAAAGATGTTGTTTTCTGTATCTTATGAGCATTAATATGGTTTGTGTACTAAAGGAGGGTCCTTTCTCCCACATGCAGTTTGTCTTGCTGCCAAAAATGCAATAACCTCTTACCTTTTCTGTGTAGACAATCACAGTTCTTATAAGCAATGACAATTTCGTTTTTTTTCTTTTGTCTTCTTACATTTTATTTCTGTTTTATGTTTCCCTGCGTATATAATTCGTGTCCTGAGTTCAGTGTTGAGTAGGCATTAGCTGTCCTAATTCTTACTCCTAGTTTAAAATGGAATGCTTTGAAGCTGTTATCCATAAGTCGGATATTTGTTCTATTTTCTTGTATATTTTATTTATTTTAGAGAGAGAGAGAAAGATGCTGACACAGAGAGATTGGTAAACATAGGCATTCCAGGGGCGTCCTGCCACTGCAAACGAACTCCAGACACATGTGCTACTTTAGGCATCTGGCTTTATGTGGGTACTTGGGAATCGAACCTAGGCCACTGGGCTTTGCAAGCAAGTGCCTTTAATTGCTCAGCCATCTCTCCGGCCACACTTGCTGTATTTGTTGATACCATTTTCAAATTAAAGGGACTTCTCATCTCTTCCTATATTGTTAGGATAATTTAAATTAAATTCTCAGAGCATTTTTTTTTCTATCTTAATTTAAATAATCCTGTAGCTTTTACCCCTGACTGGGCTGAGTGAACTTTATTAATAAAGCTCGTAACTGATCGGTGTATTCCTGACAGAAACCCTGGCACGGTCAGCTTGTTCTTATTTTAGGGTATTTCTATATTTGCTTTGCTTATGTTTTATTTGGGATTTTCATGTCCACATTGATTAGTGAAGCTGGCCTAAAGTTTTCCTTTCTTGAGCTGTGTCTGGTTTTGGTGCCAAGGTGTACAGGCTACATGGCATGAGTTTGGAGTGTTCCGTCGTTTTCTGGAACACATTATAGAAGGGGAGCCTTGTTTATTTCTTTAGAGCTTGATAAAACTCATTTTCAAAAAGTCTGGGCCAACTGCTGGATTTTGTGGGTAGGATTTGAACTTCAGCAATTTTTGTGGTTTTTGTATTCTTTGGGATTTTATTTTCATTTTGTTTCCATATTGCTAACATATTTTCCTAGGAAATTACCCATTTGTGAATATTTTAAAGTCATTGATAAGCTGTTAGTCATAGAATTATCTTATGAAGTTAGTCTTTGCTGTGGTTACAGTAATATTTATTGCCTTTGTGACTGCATATTCTGTGTCTTTTTTCTTGTATAATTCTGATTAGGACATCAGGTTACCTAGTTTATTACTTTATTTTAAAACAACATATTTTTAATTATATTGTCCTAATGTTCATCTTCTATTTAACTTATTCCTTCTCTTGTGTGTATTTTTGGCTTTTGTTTCCTGTCTGTTGTTCTTTGTTGTTGAACACTAAACTCATCAATTTCCCATTTCATTTTTTCTAACAGAAACATGTAAATAAATGCCATTTCATTTGGTTCATTTACTCACTTTGTCCTACTTAATTCAACAGACATCTAGGGGCCAGCTATTTTCTAGGTACTGTGGATTCCCAGTGAGCAAAACAATTGAAATCCGTAGTAATATATATATATTTTTTGGAGACAGGGTCTTATGTAACCCATGCTGGCCTTGAACTTCTGATCTTCTTGTTTTCACCTCCCAAATGCTAGGATTATAGGTGTGTGCAATACATGCCTATATTCATATTGAAACGTTTATTGTGAATTATTTTTCCATGAGCTATTGAGAAGTTTTTAAACATTCTTTTTAATGTTTTATTTTTATTTATTTATTTGAGAGAGGAAAACAGGCAGAGTGAGAAAGAGAATGGGCACGCCAGGGCCTCCAGACACTGCAAACGAACTCCAGATGCGAGTGCCCCCTTGTGCATCTGGCTTACGTGGGTCCTGGGGAATCTAACTGAGGTCCGTTAGCTTTGCAGGCAAGCGCCTTAACCACTAAGCAATCTCTGCAGCCCTAGTCTTATATTTCTATTACTGTAGGGTAGGGAGATTTGTATCTTGGCTATTTCTAATTTATTTGCATTTATTTGGAGATGTGGCATGTCTGTTATTGTTTTTTTTTTGGGGGGGGGTTGCTTTTGAAATTTGCTTTGTGACCTGGAATGCAGTTATTATTATTTGTAAAAGTTCCATTTGTGCTTGAAAAGAATGCCGGCCAAGGATCTTAAGATTCTTTTGACTTGGCAACGCGATGGTGCCACGTCAAAGTCGAATCACCCTGGCTGACCTGGCACAGCCATTCAAAGCCGTTGTTAAACGGGCCTAATGCCTGTTGGGGCTGGGTCACAGCCAGTCAGGAGTGGTGTTTGGAGTGCTGGCCACCCTAACACAGTACTCAGCAAGGACGGTTCCCTCTTCTGCCCAGGAGCAGTAGGGCAGGGAAACACGGAATATGAAAAAATAAAAATAAAATAAAATAAAATAAAATTTAAAAAAGCCCTGTTAGCTTCTGGCCAGCTGCAGCTGAGCCACCTGAGCAGTACATAGCAGGCATTTCTTTTTTTTTTTAAAATTTTTTGTTTTTATTTATTTATTTGAGAGTGACAGACAGAGAGAGGAAGAGGCAGATGGAGACAGAGAGAGAGAATGGGCACGCCAGGGCCTCCAGCCACTGCAAACAAACTCCAGACGTGTGCACCCCCTTGTGCATCTGGCTAACGTGAGTCCTGGGGAATCGAGCCTTGAACCAAGGGTCCTTAGGCTTCACAGGCAAGCGCTTAACTGCTAAGCCATCTCTCCAGCCCCTGGAATCCAATCTTATCTACTTCCTACTATGGTGTTTCTGGGGCATGTCAGCTCCCTTACAAGTTACACAATTCGGAGGGCTGTTGTGGATGCTAAAGGGAGGCAGCAGTGGTTACTGAGAGACAGGACGTGGCATTCGTGGTTGCTGAGAGACTGGACGTGGCATCCGTGGTTACTGAGAGATGGGATGTGGCATCGTGGTTGCTGAGAGACTGGACGTGGCATCCGTGGTTGCTGAGAGATGGGATGTGGCATCTGTGGTTACTGAGAGACTGGACATGGCATCCGTGGTTACTGAGAGACTGGATGTGGTATCCGTGGTTGCTGAGAGACTGGACATGGTATCCGTGGTTACTGAGAGACTGGATGTGGTATCCGTGGTTGCTGAGAGACTGGACGTGGTATCCATGGTTGCTGAGAGACTGGACGTGGTATCCATGGTTACTGAGAGACTGGACGTGGCATCCATGGTTACTGAGGGATGGGACGTGGCATCCGTTGGTTGTTGAGAGACTGGACGTGGCATCCGTGGTTACTGAGGGATGGGACGTGGTATCCGTGGTTGCTGAGAAACTGGACATGGCATCCGTGGTTACTGAGAGACGGGGCATGGCATCCGTGGTTGCTGAGAGACTTCACGTGGCATCTGTGGTTACTGAGGGATGGGACATGGTATCCATGGTTGCTGAGAGACTGGACATGGCATCCGTGGTAGCTGAGAGACTGGACGTGGCATCTGTGGTTGCTGAGAGATGGGACATGGCATCCGTGGTTACTGAGAGCCTGGACATGGCATCCGTGGTTGCTGAGAGACTGGACGTGGCATCCGTGGTTACTGAGAGACTGGACGTGGCATCTGTGGTTGCTGAGAGATGGGACATGGCATCCGTGGTTACTGAGAGACTGGACGTGGCATCCGTGGTTGCTGAGAGACTGGACGTGGCATCCGTGGTTGCTGAGAGATGGGATGTGGCATCTGTGGTTGCTGAGAGACTGGACGTGGCATCTGTGGTTGCTGAGAGATGGGACATGGAATCCGTGGTTACTGAGAGACTGGACGTGGCATCCGTGGTTGCTGAGAGATGGGATGTGGCATCTGTGGTTACTGAGAGACTGGATGTGGTATCCGTGGTTACTGTGAGACTGGATGTGTCATCCGTGGTTACTGAGAGACTGGATGTGGTATCCGTGGTTACTGAGAGACTGGACGTGGCATCTATAGTTACTGAGAGACTGGACATGGCCTCCGTGGATACTGAGAGACTGGATGTGGCATCCGTAGTTACTGAGAGACTGGATGTGTCATCCGTGGTTACTGAGAGACTGGACGTGGCATCCGTGGTAGCTGAGAGACTGGACATGGCCTCCGTGGATACTGAGAGACTGGACGTGTCATCCGTGGTTACTGAGAGACTGGACGTGGCATCCGTGGTAGCTGAGAAACTGGACGTGGCATCCGTGGTTACTGAGAGACTGGACGTGGCATCCGTGGTAGCTGAGAAACTGGACGTGGCATCCGTGGTAGCTGAGAAACTGGACGTGCGGATTCATGCTCATCAGCACCAGTTTCCCTCCTCTTCCCTCAGTCCGTCTTCTCCTCCGTCGAAGGAGATCTCCCCTGTCACTGCTTGCTGTGAGCCGAGGGCCTGGCAACGAGGCCCAGGGCTTGTTTTGCGACTCGCAGACTGCCAAGGCTCTTGGCATCTGGCTTCCGAACTGGGTAGCTCTCCATGCCAGGAAAGCTGCACCACAGGAACATGGCACCCCGTGTTCTGCCAGGACCTGAACACCTGAGGTTCTTGGTGTCTGAATGTGGCCCCGCACTCGAGTCACAGGCCTGGACGTGGCAACTCTTGAGCCACGCCATGGAGGAGTGACTTGAGTGAACCATTAGAGCTCGTGGCAACCTGTGGAATTTTTCTTGTTGCTGTTTTTGTATTTTTCGTACTTGTGATCTCTGACTTCTCAATATCTCCTGTTCCCTCCTCATGTCAGGCCGGAGACTCTGCCTTCCTAAAGACTTTGTACCCGCCTCGTGTTGCCTTGCCTTGGCACCGGTCTCTCCCTTCGTCCCACTACCGTTCTTGAAATGCACTTGTGTTTCTTCAAGATCATTTTCCCTTTTAACAAGCTTGCAATTTGCCTTCCTCTCCAAGTCTTTCTAGAGTGGTTTCTGTAACGATTATTCATCATTGTCCCGATTAACCCACTCTGTGGCCTTCACTTTCTCTTTCCCCCTTCCTTGCACCCCCAGGTAGCACGTGCGGACGCACGGCACCCACCTTTGCCAGGGGCTACCTGCACTTGCACAGAACACAGGGGAAGAACCTGGGAGACATGTGGATCATCGGGGAATGGTGGAAGTGGGAGACATGGTGTTCCTTGGCTTGACTGGGAAGTTTCTCCCTCCTAGAGGTCAGGGTTTTCATCCTGGCAAAGGGAAGGAATGAGGAAAAAGTTAGTGGCAGGCCACACTCAGGTAAACTGAGTGCAACACAAAACCCCATCCCGCTCTGACCCCTTTGCAGAGTCATAGGCACGCCTAAGTTAACTGTGCCGTTGTCCCTTAGGCTTGACAGAGTGACATACACCTGATTGAGATATACACCTGTTGAGCCCCAGCCCTTTAGGTCAGGAATACAGTGAGGAGAGCAGAAGACATTGGATCAGTCAGCGCTCGAAGCTTCCCTCCAAGGGGCCGTGTAGAAATGCAGCTGGCCTCTCACTACAGGCAGCTGGGGTGGTGAGGACCAGCAGGCAGGAGGGGCATTCTCTGTGACGGCCACATTCGTGGCTTTGAGCACCCCGCCGTCAGGACCCTCCGAGTAAAGTGGAGGGGGGTAACTGCCCTTTCCTGTGGGGTTGTCCTTGCCATAAGCCTCCCGAAGTACTTAGCTGGCCGGTGACCCCTGAGCTTCCATTCAGACTAGGCATCCTTCCCAAAGCCAACCCCCCAGCCTCCCAAGAACAGTCCTGGTCCAGCTCACTCCTTGGGTTCCAGCTCCATGTGTTTTGGCATTTTTCCCACCACAGTCGTCGTTTCTGGGTTTATTTTATTCTTCACTCCTGCTCCCCCACAGGGTCTTAGTTATTGGAATAGGGACCTGCAGGAAGAAGAGTTTGAAGTGATGATTAGTACATTTTTTAGTGGTCTTGTTGGATATTGCCAGGACTCAGGATGACAGTGGGATGGCTCTTATAATAGCACCTTCCTTTAGTGCTCTTCCATCTCCACGCAGTGCAAGGTCAGGAGAGGGCACCGGGTGGGATCGGACCTCCTACCCTCCGGCTGGACACTCAGTCCTGTGTACGCACAGAAAGGTTTCTCTCCACCTCTGTGCCTCATTCCCCCATACGCCTAATGGCGGTCATCCTGCTGCCTCCTCCCCGCCTCCGAGGGAATGAGGGGATGAATGAGATCATGTCTGTACGTGTGTTGAATTCCTCGGAGACACGTGCTGTGGAAATTCACAGATGTCGGGCGCTTGCTCAGGACTCCAAGTTCTCGCGGAGCAGTGCCTCGTGCCGGGGACACCTTGCGCGCCGCCAGCATTGGGCGTAGGGTCACGCCATGCGTAGCGTACGAGGGGGACTGGATGTCCCTCGCCTGGTCAACCCAGACTGACGGCTACCAAGCCGAGCCATATAGTGTCTTAAGAAAGGCAGTTGTGCACGCGTCATTGCAAAACTCGTCCCTGTAGCGCGGTCTTCCCAGTGTGGAGTTAGGCTAACTCTCACTTCCTTTTGTTCCTCTATTTGATGGGGTGGAAAGAAAAAAAAAAAAAGAAGTGAAGGTCATTCCTTCATGTTTCATAGCAACCCAGCCAGCTGCCGGGCGCAAGGGTGAGAACGCAGAGCCTTGAGGATCTGAGGATTCGCGAGGAGGCTCGTTAACAGAGTGTATAACAGAAGATGTGTGTAGGGGCTGGAGAGATGGCTTAGTGGTTAAGCGCTTGCCTGTGAAGCCTAAGGACCACGGTTCGAGGCTCGATTCCCCAGGACCCACGTTAGCCAGATGCACAAGGGGTCGCACGCGTCTGGAGTTCGTTTGCAGTGGCTGGAGGCCCTGGCGCGCCCATTCTCTCTCTTTCTATCTGCCTCTTTCTGTCTGTCACTCTCAAATAAATAAAAGTAAACCAAAAAAATTAAAAAAAAAAGAAGATGTGTGTATGTGTAATTGGAGGAGACAGTGCTCGTACAATCATCTGTTAGGTCCACTCAGTTGGACAGAGCGATGTTCCTCAGCCAAAGCCAAGCCAAGTGCTTAGCTCCGTTAGTTAAAATGGTCTTCAGGGGGCTGGAGGCATGGCTTAGCGGTTAAGGTGTTTGCCTGCAAAGCCGAAGGACCCAGGTTCGATTCCCCAGGACCCACGTTAGCCAGGTGCACAAGGGGGCGCACGCGTCTGGAGTTTGTTTGCAGTGGCTGGAGGCCCTGGTGCGCCCTTTGTCTCTCCCTCCTCCTTCCCTCTTTCTCTGTCAAATACATAAATAAATAAAAATAAAATATTAAAAAGTGGTTTTTAGGTGTGTTCTCTCTCTCCCTCAGGTTTTCCCCATGCAGCCGAGCACCCATCACTCTCCCTCCAGCCACGCTGGATGCGTGTGAGCACACACCGTCACATTTCTGGAACTTTCTTTATTACAATTTATATCTGAGCCCCCTTTCTGTGATGTCGCAGTGAGGTTCGCATTGCTGGTAGAAATCACCCAGCCGAGAGCAGCTTGTGGGGAAAAAGAGGCTTATTTTGGCTTTGAGGCTCGAGGGGAAGCTCCACGATGGCAGGGGAAAACGATGGCATGAGCAGAGGGTGGACATCACCCCCTGGCCAACATAAGGTAGACAACAGCAACAGGAGAGTGTGCCAAACACTGGCAAGGGGACACTGGCTACAACACCCAAAGCCCGCCCCCAACAATACATCACCTCCAGGAGGCATTAATTCCCAAATCTCCATCAGCTGGGAACCCAGCATTCAGAACCCCTGAGTTTATGGGGGACACCTGAATCAAACCTCCACATGCGAGGAATATGTTCACAAAACACACAGGTTTTCAGACACATGAAGTAGGACCTAGTGGCTGCAAATGAGCCAAGGCAACAAAGTAAGATAATCTATTTTTTTTTAGTAATTTATTTTTTTTAATTTACTTAATTTATTTTTTATTAAGTAGAAACTTTGTATGGACACATCATGTTTTGGTACCACCATTTCCCTCCGCCCTTCCCCTGAGTCCGTGCCCACTGCTTGTCGGGGTTGGACAATGCCAGGCTCACCAGAATAATCTCTTCTGCCACTTGAGGGTGTGCTGCTCCAGGCAGAGGGCCGGGGACAAGGGCAGCTCCTCTGCGGGCAAAGAGTGCGTTTCCAGAAGCCAGGCCAGCGAGGGAAGGACACGATTGCCACTGTGTGGGACAACTCGGGCGCTTGTAGTACCCAGTCTTCGGTCCTCCCTGTGGCCCGTGTTGTGTTCCGCTTATGGGATGCTGGGACACGGAGGGAAAGGCCAGCAGTGAGAAGAGAAGGGGCTCGGTCTTGGGAGGTGGGTTCGGCACCCGCCCTTGCTGTTTTCTTCCTTCCCCGCGTCTCTGGATGCTCTCGGGGTGTTTGTACCCAGCTGCCCCTGTGCTTTTGCCCAGTCCTCTGCTCCGTGTTTGGGTTCAGAGGCCAAGTTCAGCCCCCCTAAGCCTGACTATGATGAAGGCCAAACCCTCCTCCAGGGTAGCTTAGCAGATACTAGAAGCCTTCTTTATCTTTCTACGGAGCTGGCTAGGAGTGGGAAGGAGTTGCCAGGTGGGCACAGGAAGTACCCACTTGCATGAATCCCCGTTGCATGTAGCCCTGGCATAGGAGAACCCATCATCTGCCTCAGAACTAGACCCTTTGCTAGATTATCTTATTTAACCCCCGTATCACCATTGGGCAAAGTGCCTAAGTCTTGCAGGCTAACAAATAGCAGAGATATTTGTATTCAGGGACTCCGGCTCCGAGCCTGTGTACTGAGCCGTATTTCAATACTAGCCCCCCCTGGGCTGTCCGTGGGAAGGGGGGTCATTGGTAAGCAACCTGCACTTATCCTCTGAGAAGTCAAGATCAGAATGGAAGCGAGTACGGCACCCACAGAAAGGCGCCAGAAAAAGTACCCGCAGATGAGGTGCCATATGCCATGGCCCATGGGCCCAAAGGTCCATTGGAGCTTAGCGTGGAGTATGCTTGGCCAGGGTAGGCTTTTCTAGAAGCAGCGTATTTGAGCAACACTTGTGAGACTCACTTACCACCAGCAGAGTTGTAGGGAAGCACCTGTGCCCTCTGGCAGAGTGGCATCCCCAGGTTGGCAGCTCGTTTGCTTTTAAAAAAAAATTTAAAAATATTTTATTATTATTTTATTTATTTGACAGAGAAAGAGGGAAGAGAGAGAGAGAGAGAGAGAGAGAGAGAGAGAGGGGGAGAATGGATGCACCAGGGCCTCCAGCCACTGCAAGCGAACTCCAGACATGTGTGCCCCCTTGTGCATCTGGCTAACGTGGGTCCTGGGGAATCGAACCGGAGTCCTTTGGCTCCGCAGGCAAACGCCTCAACCGCTAAGCCATCCTCCCAGACCTCGCTTGCTTTTAACCACAACCAATGTCGCCTTGCGGTCCCTCCACAGGCTCCCCGCTGACTTCTTGTTACCTCTCTTGTTTCCATCGCTGGACTGCCTCTGTGGAGCCCATGGTGGTGACTCAACAAGTGCTCGTGAAGTTGGGCTCTGAACCCTCTGAGAAGCAGTGGCCCTGCCATTGGCAGTGACCCAAGCTACTAAGACCCGAGCGCAGCTGGCATTTCTGGCTGAGATCTCTTGGTGCCCCATTGTGAACCAAGGAGCCCCAGGGCTTGGCGGAGGTGTGGGAGGGACACCTGGCATAGAAGGCTCATGCTGGACCTGCCTGGCTTTGAGGGTAACTGGGGTATTAGAGGAGACATCTCCTCCGCCCTGCCACTCCCTTCTGCCCCTGCACACATCGGCCATAGAAGATTACGGATGTCGGGACACTGCCTTGATTGGGCAGAGGGAGGACCCGCGTGGAGTGGACTTGAAACGAGTTGACAGTACGGCTAGAGACGAAATGCTTAAGACGCAGAGCTTTGGAAGAGCGAGACTGCGCGGTGTGCTCACCACCCCCGTCCTCCACTCCTGTCTTCGCCTCTTCCTTGTCCTCCTTAACTTTCTCTTAAACTTGTTATTGACAACGTCCATAATTATAGACAATATACCATGATAATTTCCTCCCCTCCCCCACTTTCTCCTTCACAAATTCACTCTCCATCATATCCCCTCTGCCTCTCAATCAGTCTATGATTTTGTTTATTTTTATTTATTTATTTGAGAGTGACAGACAGGAGGAGGAGGAGGAGGGGGGAGAGAGAGAGAGAGAGAGAGAATGGGCATGGCAGGGCTTCCAGCCACTGCAAATGAACTCCAGATGCGTGTGCCCCCTTGTGCATCTGACTAACGTGGGTCCTGGGGAATCGAGTCTCGAACTGGGTTCCTTAGGCTTCACAGGCAAGCGCTTAACCGCTAAGCCATCTCTCCAGCCCCAGTCTCTCTTTTATTTTGAGGTCATCATCATCTTTTCCAGTTATTATACAGGTACTGTGAGGTCATGGATATCCAGGGCAATTTGTGTCTGAACAATTGCATGGTAGGCAGTCCTACCTTTCCTTTGGCTCTTACATTCTTTTACTTTATTTTTATTTATTTATTTATTTGAGAGAGAGAGAGAAAGAGGCAGAGAGAGAATGGGCATGCCAGGGCCTCCAGCCACTGCAAACGAACTCCAGATGCATGGCCCCCTTGTGCATCTGGCTTATGTGGGTCCAGGGGAATCGAACTGAGGCCCTTTGGCTTTGCAGGCAAATGCCTTAACCACTCAGCCATCTTTTCCGCTTAGCGGGTGACATCAGAAGTTAGGCTGTGTGATCAAATATTGCTAGAATCCAGTGCATGTTGCCAACCCAGAGATGACATTCAACTCCCTCCAGTGTTTGATTGGTCTGTTTAAGTCTGTCATTGGTTTGCTTGCTTTTAGAGTCTTTCCCTTGTCTAAGCCTTGTCTCTTCAGTGTGATTAAAGTCTCCTGAGGGAAAGGGGTGTTCTTCAGTCTATTAAAGATCTGTGACAGCTCATTGCTACTGTCACGGTGGGGGAAGCATTTCTTTTTCTGTTAAGTAAGAAGATGACATGAGTCTGAATAAACAAGGGGAATAGTCAGAGATCATCAATAAGCTTCCTGTCGATGGGCTGAAGGGATGGCTTAGCAGTTAAGGCATTTGCCTGCAGAGCCAAAGGACCCAGGTTCGATTCCTCAGGGCCCATGTTAGCCAGCTGCCCAAGGGGGCGCAGCAGTCTGGAGTTCGTTTGCAGAGGCTGGAGGCCCTGTCATGCTCATTTTCTCTCTCTCCCTCTCCCTCTTTCTCTTGTCCAATAAATAGATAAAAATAAAATATTAAAAAAATAAAAAATAATAAGTTTCCTCTCGAGTGGAAGTGACCTAGAGAACAGTAGGCCATCCCCTTACTTTCTGGGACTGACGGGCACTTTTAGCATGACTCCCCGGGAAGTGATTGGGAAAACATATGGGGTCAAGACTTCTCGGTATGGAGTCTTCTCCCAGCAAAAACTGTCCTTTGAGGAGTTTCTTTGGAGGGACACCTACTTAGGTCCCATGCTGCTGGGGAATCCCTGCCTCAGCTGAGTCTCCATCAAGGGAACAGCGGCCCTGGAATCTGTGCTACTCTTGGGAAAGCACGAGAGGTAGAAGTACCAACCTTTCACACTGCTAGTCCTCCTCTTTCCTGCACAAGGGACGCCAAGGGGAGTGGCCTCTGTGACATCAGAGCCTGGCAGTCCGGTTCCACCTCCGGTCTTTGGGTCAGCCGCTGTGTGCTTCTGCTTAGCTGAAATTTCTTTTTTTTGCCCAGCAGCCGCAGCCCGGGGTCTTCCTTGTGCAAGGCCACAGACAGCCCTTCATGCAGCCTTCATAGCAGGTTGCAGGATCAGGGAAAGAAAAACGCTACTGTTGCTAGTAAAGCCTTAGACAAATAATGCTTTTCCTCTCCCATCCTGGCTCTGTCTGACTTTGAGTCTGAGGTGAAAAGCTCCTCTGGTCTTTCTTGTAGAGTATTCAGAGGCAAATGCTTACAGACCTAACCCTTCTGTCCTTTCTTTCTTTAAAAAACATATATTTTGTTTATTTATTAGGGAGGGAGAGGCAGAGAGAGAGAGAGAGAGAGAGAGAGAGAATAGGTGTGGCAGGACCTCCAGCCAGTGCAAACAAACTCCAGCCACATGTGCCACCTTTTGCATCTAGCTTTACGTGGCTACTGGAGAATCGAACCCTGGTCGTAAGGCTTTGCAGGTAAGCCCCTTAACCATAGAGCCATCCATCCAGCCCCTTCTCTCTTCTCTTTATCCCAAGTTCACCTTTGGATCTCATTAATCTAACAATAATCAGGATTCCAACAGGCGTCTAGCCGCCACGGACCTTCTGCCTCTTATTCCCTGGGATTTTTACTGTCATCCAGATATGACCCTAAATTCAGAGAGTGCCAGAGTTAGAAGGGCCAACTAAAGGGTGTCTAGTAATCGCTCTGCCATATCTCTGACAGATGGTCATTCAGCCCCTGCTTGAAAGCTTGCTGAGACAGCAGATCCACCGCTCTGTAACTCAGCATAGTTCCCATTGTTTTAAATTTTATTTTTATTTGTTTATTTGAGAGAGGGAAAGAGGGGGAGAGACAGAGAGAGAGAGAGAATGGGCGTACCAGGGCTTCTAGCCACTGCAAATGAACTCCAGATGCATGCACCCCCTTGTGCATCTGGCTTGTGTGGGTCATGGGGAATCGAACCGAGGTCCTTTGGTTTTGCAGGCAAGCACCTCAAGCGCTGAGCCATCTCTCCAGCCAGTAGTTCCCACTTTTGATCAAGAATCCCATCATTTGCACCAGTGGGCGCTAACACGCTCTCTCTGGCCTCACACAGAGGAGGCCAGACTGTCTTCGGAAGGCTCCTCTTCCAGGGTTCGAAGGCTGCTGTCCCTCCTTGCCCGGTGGTCTTCACTTCAGCCAAAGCCACCGCTGGACAATGTTTCCTCTCCTATCTGGCTCATCCTCTTCATTGGTCAGTATCCCTTTGAAGTGGGCTCACCCTCTTCATTGGTCAGTACCCCTTTGAAGTGGGCTCCAGAGTTTCAAACATTCCCAGAATGGCTATAGTTGGGCTCTTGCCTTCTTTGTCTGATGTAGTTCGTACTTTTTGATGCTATCCAAGCTTGAGAGGCCACAGTACCCATGTGGATTCTGCTGAGTCCAGGTCCCACAGCCGCCCTGGGGGGCTGTCATTGGCTTGGCTGGCCTCACGTGACCACATGTTTTTCCAGAGCTGGGTACCAATCCTTACTTTTGTCTGTTCCGGACCTATCATGTTAACTTTAGCCAGTCTTGCCACTACTGACATCTTCAGGGACGCTGATTGCCAACATCTGTTCTTTCCAAGATCTGCTAATCTGAAAATGCCAACCTTGCTTTCTCTTGATCTGACGTGTTGATAAAAATAATGACTAGGGGGTGCTGGAGGGATGGCTTAGTGGTTAAGACGTTTGCCTGCAAAGCCAAAGGACCCTGGTTTGACTCCCCAGGACTCACGTTAGCCAGATGCACAAGGGGGCGCACACGTCTGGAGTTCGTTTGCAGTGGCTGGAGGCCCTGGTGTGCCCATTCTCTCTCTTCTCTCTCTCTCCCTCCCTCCCGCACTCTTTCTCTGTCAAATAAATAAATGAATAAAATTTAAAAAAATATATAATGACTAGGGACGGGCGTGGTGGCGCATGCCTTTAATCCCAGGACTCGGGAGACAGAGGTAGGAGGATCGCCATGACGTCGAGGCCACCCTGAGACTACATAATGAATTCCGGGCCTGCCTGAGCTAGAGTGAGACCCTACCTCGAAAAATTGGACCCCCCCCCAAAAGAAATAATAAAAAATAAACAAATGACTAGGAAAATCAAAGGCGAGAGGTACACTGTGACTCTTCCTTCTTGATATCAGTAATCAATGTCCTCAGGTGTCCCTCAAGTCTACCTCATTCCATATAGTACAGAAGACCGCCCCCCAACACCCTCGGGGAGATGGTGTTTAGCCCATCTCAGCGACACACTCCAGTAAATTCTTTGGAGAAGCTTAAGCTCAGCCACCGCTCTCTGCCTTTTTGTGTCATTTTACATGGACTTCATGGTGACCCCCCAGGTGTCAGTCTTTGCTTTGGCAGAGTGGGGGGCTGACACTTCGGCTGTTGAATACAGAGCCTCTTCGGTGCCACACAGTTGATACCTTGAGGATTTCAGCCCAAACATGGGCCGCTTTGACTCAACTTCCGGGCGCCAGTCCAGGGCTCTGGTTGGACAGCCCTTCAGAATTCCTCACGTAAGTGATCCTGTCACATCTGGTGGAGGGTGGATTTGTAGCGATCGAGCTGTGCGGCTAGCGTTCCAAGTGGAGTCTTCATAAATTACCATCAGAACATCTTCAAGGCCGCCCCAGGAAACTGCATGTCAAATCTGCCAGCTTCGATTATCCGGGGGCCACTACCTCTGAACTAGTACTGAGACGCAGAGCTGCTCAGAGGAGAGCCTGCCCATCAGGTGGAGGGTGTGATGGCCTGGAAGGGAAGCATTATGTCTGTGTTTTCACTCCTTCTGGAAGTTGCTTCTGGCTTGCTCTCTCTCTCTCTCTCTCTCTCTCCTCTCTCTCTCTCTCTCTCATCTTCCCTCCTGTTTATCTAGACCACAACAGTGGGGGTTTGTTTTCACAGCCTTTCATTAGTTCTGAAATATTGCTTCTTCCTCTCCAATCAAAATGGGCCCCTCCACTGCCTACACTGGTCATCCAGCCACTAAGTGCTGTCAACTACGGGAGATGTGGGAGCCCACTTAAGGAGTTCTGGAGCATCCAAGAAGACCCCCCATTCCACTGTAGATCAGCTGGGAGGGCTTTCTTCGTTTTTACCCCCAGGAAAGATGCACCCTTTGGAAGGTGTAAACCATAGATGGGCATTACCTTTCGCCGGGATACCAAGCCCTTCCCTGCTCCCTGTGCCATAAGAATTTAGTAGGATCCTGTGCATGGTGCACTGGTGTGGTGAGGAATCAAGGTGGGCATGACTCTTATGCCCTCTGCCCTTCAGGTCCTCCAGCTCATCCCCGGGTACTTAGTCAAAGGACCCAGCAGAACTGGAGCTCCTATGGGATCCCTTTCCTGCAATGTTGCTTCTGCTACGGGGAGAGCGTAGGAAGGGTGGAAGAGGGTGACAGATGCTGGGACCTTTCTTCCTCCAGGCTCCGCGTGGGTCATGCCGTCTCCTTACTCCTTTTAGCTTCCAGATTCTAGAGACAGTCTGGAACAGTGATGGACCTGACCTGTTGTCCTGGGGATGCGTTGGTCCGTGTTTGAAGTTGGCCCCCTCTTAGTCTCTGCTGCTTCTCCTTTCCAACGGGCACCAAGGCCTTCTGAGCAAAGCCCATGGTTTCCGGGATGTCCCAGGGAGCCTCTTCCACTTCCTGCGCCTCTCCTCAGTCCCAAGGACCCCATCCTCATCTCTTCTCCCGGACCTGCAGCTCGTGTTCTGCTTGTCTTGATACGGTGTGCCTCCCGTGGGTTCATGTGTTTGAACACTGGCCGCCCAGCTGGTGGTGCTGTGTGGGGAGTTTATGGAATCTTTGGGATTTGTGCCCTCGCTAGCAGAAGAGGGTTCCTGAGGGCAGACCCTTCTCCTTCTGGTTCGTGCCCAAACTATGCTTCCTGGTCTAGCTGCCACGTGGGCAGCTCTTCAACACACCACTTTTAGCTTGGAGCCAATCTGCCCATGCCTTTCTCACCACGGTGGAGCACGCCCTTTGAAACTGTGGGCCAGAGCTTCTTCTCCCCATAAGTAGCTTCTGTCGGGTAGTTTTGCAACCGTGATAAGAAAAGTAACGAGTGTGCAGTCCCATTTTGCAGTAATGCATGAATGCTTGCATCCCTTTGAAAGAAAAGGGATGGCCCTTTCTCTTCTAGCATTTATGTTTTTGAAAATCTTATGATGTAGGGCACTTAAACAAATTATGGGGGCTGGAGACATGGCTTAGCAGTTAAGGTGTTTGCTGCAAAGCCAAGGGATCCCGGTTGGTTCCATTCTCCAGGACCCACATAAGCCAGATGCAGAAGAGGGCGCATGCGTCTGGAGTTCGTTTACAGCAGCTAGATGCCCTGGCGTGCTCATTCTCTCTGCCTCCCCCTCTTCTCTCTCTCAAATAAATAAATAAATAAAATATATTTAAAAAATAATAACTTATGGGCTAGAGAGATGGCTCAGTGGCTAAGTACACTTTCGGCACAACCATGAGGGCCTGATGGAGCCTGAAATCACCCAAGTTCGGATTTCCAGACCTTACGTAAATGGCTGGGACATGGCCACATGGGCCTGCAACCCCCAGTTTACAAAGGGGAACAAAGACCAGTGAATTGCCCAGGCTCATGAAAAAAAAAGTAGTAAGTTCTGGTATCTATAAGAAATTCCAACTCAAAGAAGAATGGGTAGAAAAGCAATGGAGATTCCCAGTGTTCTGCTGGACCACTGGAGGTGAGCACCCCTGGAGCAGCCTGAGTAAAAACGGCAGCGCCAGAGCACATGCCCACACCACACACACACACACACACACACACACACACACACACGTGCGCGCATACACACACACCCAATTGCATGCACACAGACACACAAGGGCACATATACACACAAGCAAAGAGAAAAAGACTAGGAAAAAAACTTACTATGGATTTTCTCCCTAAAAAAGAAAAAATAATAATCCTTGGGCTGGAGAGATGGCTTAGCGGTTAAGCGCTTGCCTGTGAAGCCTAAGGACCCCGGTTCGAGGCTCGATTCCCCAGGACCCACGTTAGCCAGATGCACAAGGCGGTGCACGCGTCTGGAGTTCATTTGCAGTGGCTGGAGGCCCTGGTGCACCCATTCTCTCCTCTCTCTCTCTGTCTGTCGCTCTCAAATAAATAAATAAAAATAAGCAAAAAAAATTAAAAAAAAAACATAATCCTTCTTCATTGCCAGAATAAAATAAGCCATAGATAAGTGTTTTGGAATAAAGCACAGTGCAATCACTGCTAATGTGATCACTGTTGACAACCTGGTCTAGTTCCTTCTCCTCTTCATGTGCGTCTGAGTGTCTGTGTGTGCAAATAAGATAGGATGTACGGTACATTTTGTGGCCGGAGTTTTTCACCCAATAATTACTGTAAGCAGTGAACCACACTTAGCCCCACTGTTTGGCTTGATGCTTCTGAAACCAGAGTGCTGTCTTTGTGTGTTTATCCTGCCAGTACACAGTGACCGCCCAGCATGTTTCCCCTGACTGGAGCCACAACTGCATGTTCTTTTCAGGTCTCCCCATATGTCCACAGCCTCTTCTTTCTCGCCCTTCTAAAACACGTTGCTTGTCATAGTTTTTAACGGCCCAGAGGTCACCTTCCCTTCCACACGTCGTGACTTGCTCTCGTTAACAGCTCTGCTTCCCTCTCGCGCCCCCTCTTGATCCTGTGGCTGGAAAGATCAGCATGTCTGTCCCCTGGTGAGGAAAAGAGTCCCCATGAGGAAGGGACGTGGCACTAGACAGAGGTGCCGCTCTGGAGGCAGGCTGCGGCTCTTGGTTCAGGAGCCCTGTGTCAGAAGTGGTTAAGGAGAAATCGGCACAATATTGGAAAGGAAAGGGGGCTGGGGCAGTGGCTCAGTGGTTTACCGAGCGTGCTGTCCAAGGTTTTAATCCCCAGTGACCATGTTTTCATTTTAATACCCATGTAGAGCCAGATGCACATTTCTGTAGTTGATTTGCAGTGGCTACAGTCCCTGGTGCACATATATACTCTCTCTCTCAAATAAGTAATTAAAAATATTTTAAAAGCCGGCCGTGGTGGTGCACGCCTTTAATCCCAGCACTCAGGAGGCAGAGGTAGGAGGATCGCCGTGAGTTCGAGGCCACCCTGAGACTACATAGTGAATTGCAGGTCAGCCTGGGCTAAAGTGAAACCCTACCTCGAAAACAACAACAACAAAATTGAAAATAAAAGAAAAGAGCCGTTTGGAGTGGGCTGTCTGCTTAGCTCTCATCCTTCGAAGAGTTGTCTAATCCTGCAAGTAGAACTTTCCTGTTCACCGTGCCTGATACGGGGGCCTGCGCGTGAGTTACACAAATCGCCCAGGTGAATGAAAACGCAAATATTGTCACAATCTTCACCACACAGGTAGGAAGACGGGATGCAACATTGGGGAAATTTTTGTTCAAGTAATAAAAGAGGCTGTCTTCCTGATCCCCCAGACATAACCACCGACAGAGCCCAAGCTTAGGGTAAATATAAAAAGGTGACAGGGGTGGAGAGATGGCTTAGCAGTTAAGGCGCTTGTCAGCGAAGCCTAAGGGACCATGTTTGATTCTCCAGACCCCACGTTAGGTGAGGCAAGCGCAAGGTCTCACATGCCCACTAGGTGGCGCAAGCGTCTGGAGTTCGATTGCTGTGGCTGAGGCCCTGGCATGCCAATTCTCTCTCACTCTCCCTCTGTCTCTCTCTCTCTCTCTCTCTAGAAAAAAAAAATTAAAAATAAAAATGTGAGGATAGCGAGGAGAATTCATTGGCCAAGGGCAATTATGGCTCCTCAACAAATACTGAGAGAAGTCCAGTTCACAGCCTCTTGCACGTAAGGACGTCTGGCTTGGGGAATATGGGAGCCTAGAGATGGTGACGGCTAGTGTCCGTCTACCCCAGAGAATCCGGTCAACCAGAAAGGCTCTCTCAAGTGTCTGGTTCATGCTGAGACTGAATCTAAGAAGCCCAGTGGTTTAATATATAAAGAATTACTCTATTGGGTGACAGAGACTTTGTGAGTTGTGGCGTTACAATAGAAAAAGACGTGTGTGATGAGCTATGACTAGAAAACCAAGATCCTTGCAGATCCCAAGCCTACAGACTTTGTTTTTCAGTGTTACATTTACATAGAACTATCCAGGTCCTCTAGATAACTTACCACACCTATGACTGTGTGAATGTTATGCGAGTAGCTGTTATTTTATGTTTAAAACGTTTTTTTGACGATTTCCATAATTATAGACAATAAACCGTGATAATTCCCTCCCCCCATTTTCCCCTTCACAAACCTGCCTTCCATCATATCCCCTCCCCCACCAATTACTTTTATTTTGATGTCATCATCTTTTCCTCCTATTACCAGGGTCTTGTGTAGGTAGTGCCAGGTACTGTGAGGTCGTGGATATCTAGGCCATTTTGTGTCTGGAAGAGTGCTGTGGGGGGTTTGATTCAGGTGTTCCCCATAAACTCAGGTGTTCTGAATGCTAGGTTCCCAGCTGACGGAGATTTGGGAGTTAACGCCCCCTGGAGGCGGTGTATTGTTGAGGGCAGGCTTATGGGTGTTATATCCAGTTTCCCCTTGCCAGTGTTTGGCACACTCTCCTGTTGCTATGGTCCACCTTATGTTGGCCAGGGGGTGATGTCCACCCTCTGCTCATGCCATCGTTTTCCCCTGCCATCATGGAGCTTCCCCTCGAGTCTATAAGCCAAAATAAACCCCTTTTCCCACAAGCCGTTCTTGGGGGTGGGTGGGCGATTTCTGCCAGCAATGAGGACCTGAGGGCAACAAATGCACTGGAAGCCATCTCACCCTTCCTCGGCTCTTACATTCTTTCCACCACCTCTTCCACAATGGACCCTGAGCATTGGACGGTGTGATAGACATGTTTCAGTGCTGAGCACTCCTCTGTCACTTCTTCTCAGCACCGTGGTGCCTTTTGAGTCGCCCCAGTGGTCACTGCCATCTGAACAGAGAGACCAGTAAGGTAGAAAGGCGCTGTCAGGGAGGGAGGCAAGGGGAAGCAGTTAAGGAAAAGGTATGGTGTATGTGTACGTCGATGCACAGAATAGCTGCTATTTCAGATTGGATGTTAGTACATGCTCAGTCTGGTTTCTGGACGTCGTTGATCTGTGGCTGGTTGAATCTGTGGACACAGAGCCCAGAGATAAGGAGGACCGACTAGGTTTATGTAGAGCATGACATCGGACTCTGGACTCACACTTTGGTGGGCTCAAATTTCTACCCTCTCCAATTAAATCATATCCATTCATACATCCATTATATCCATTTACGAAGCCCCAAGGGCCATTCTAGGTCCGGAATAGGTGCTAGTCACCCCCTGTTCTCACGGCGCCTGCATTCTGCCAAGGCTGCGAAGTGGACTTGGGGGACTCAGGCACCTACCTTCGGGTACTGTATCCACCTCACAGGCTGAGTGCCCAAGAGCCCTGGCAAACATCATAAGGCGTGTGGTATTTATTCGGCGCTAGTGACCCACCGGTCAGCCATAAATATTTTGCAAGGATCACTGTACCGATTCCTCATAAGTTCCCCAGGGGGGATGGGGGTTTCCTGATCGGGAAATTCAGGACCCGAGCCTCTCCAGAGCCGAGGGCATCTTCTCAGAGACACGGCCCCCACCGCCCACAGAAGGCTGGTGACCTGAGAGGGAGCCTTGTGCCCGCCACGCTCTGCGTTTGAGACACCGCTGCTTGCCAAGAGCCGCTAAGTGGCCCCCATGCAGCTGGCTGGGAGAGAGTTCCCAGGATGCCTGCCTGTGGGTAGGGCTGATACGTTTATGAAGATGCGATGACTGTTGCCTCCCTACGGAAAGATTAGGATGAAAGCGAAATGTACTTGAACTGAGATACTCGGTGTCCTGGAAAATAATATATGTACACCTGGCCAGTTGATCTAGAAAGTGACTTCTGGGCACATTTGCTTCACTTTTGCCTGTTACCTGACACAAGTAACGATCAACATGAGTGGGTTGGAGGATGTCCCTTGTCTACACCTCAAGCAACGAATTCAAGCTGGGAGCACAGCGCCCTCCTCTAATCTCAGCACTTGGGAGGCTAAGGCAGGGGAATTACCGTGAAGTCACAGCCAACCTCCGCTACGTAGTGAGTTGCTGTCTCAAAAAAAGAAAGAAGAAGAAACAGCAAAGGAAGGCCGGAGAAGGAAAGGGAGAAGCGAAGGAAGGAAGGACTAAAATATAAATTCCTGGTGAGTTCTCTTTCATTCTTAAGAGTTGTACATTCTTCCTCCATAGACTCTTCTTTGCATGTGACTGGGGGGCAGCTGTGGGGACATGCAGCGTCACTAGACTATCTAGTCAGAGCCCAGAAGGGCTCAAGTTAGTAAGAGAGCCTTGGAGAACCAGGAGTAGGGTATGAAAGACAACCTTCTTATTCCTCCTCAATCGTTGCTGTCCTTTGATCCCCGCATGACCCCTGCTGCTCTCCACTTTCAGTGGGTTTGGCTAGTAGACCATCGCCAGAACCCACGTGGTCCCCAGGATGATCCGGAGTGCCAGAAAGCTGTGACCTCAGCTTTTTGTAAACTTATTTTTGTTTATTTATTTGAGAGAGAGAGAGAGGGAGAGAATGGGCACGCCAGGGCCTCCACCCACTGCAAACGAGCACCAGATGCAGGCACCTCCTTGTGCATCTGGCTTACGTGGGTCTTAGGGAATTGAACCTGGGTCTTTTGGCTTTGCAGGCAAGCGCCTTAACCACTAAGCCATCACTCCAGCCTGACTTCTGCTTCTTTTCTTTTCTTTTCTTTTTTTTTTGACAGGGAAGTAGGAAGTGGTAACTGGCTTAGGAAAGGCTTGAGCTAGCAAAGTCAGCTGTCACTGGGCTGCCTCAGAAATCCACCAGCTCCCTGTCTCTTTATGAGGGCTCTCTTTAATCCAGGTGCTTGCAGCTGAAATTTGCGAGCATTCAGATTCAACTGATGTTTATTTTATTAAGTGGCTACCGTGAGCCAAGCACCGGACAAGGGTTTCTGCGGAGGAAAGTCCATTAGTCATTTAAAAAGCAAAGGGCTCCGCTTGTGTGCGCGTGATCTACGAGGGGAAGGTTTGCTAAGCAAGTGAGTGCCGTGTGCAAGGCTGCCAGGGGAGGTGTGGATCTGCTGAAGGCCACAAACCGCTCCTCATCTCTTCACGTGGGCAGGCAGCCCGACCCACGTGACAGGTCGTGCCTCAGGAAGACTCCGAACCAAAAGCCAACAGAGCTAGGTTCGTTTCTGGTTCCACACAGAACTCGCCGCGCCCCTGCCACTGAGGGATCGTTTCTCCCTCATTCCCCCGCTGTGTCCACAAGGGCAGCACAAGCCTTGCTGAAGCCAGGCCTGGTGGTGCTGAATTGTTAGCCCAGCTGCTCAGGAGGCTGAGGCAGAAGAACAGCAATGGTAGAATGTCCACCAAGAAAGTGAGAGGCCTTGAGTTCAATTCTCAGCATCAAACAAACAAACAAACAAAAACAATAAAAGCCTTGCTGAGAATTGATATGCACATACGTTTATGTTTACTTCCATCGTCATAAACACCTTCTGTAAGCATGCTCAAGAAACTAGCATTAGCCGGGCGTGGTGGCGCACGCCATTAATCCCAGCACTCGGGAGGCAGAGGTAGGAGGATCGCCGTGAGTTCGAGGCCACCCTGAGACTACATAGTGAATTCCAGGTCAGCCTGAGCTAGAGTGAGACCCTACCTCGAAAAACCAAAAAAAAAAAGAAAAACCAAAAAAAAAAAAAAAAAAAAAAAGAAACTAGCATTAATGGTACCTAAGGGAAGGAAGGGTAGGAGAGAGAATTGAGAGGATGGACGAAAGACTCCTCACAATGATGACACTAGAGTTTGAACTATGCTAACATGTTACCTATACTTAAAAATGAAATTTAAGATGGAAAGGGTGGCACATGCCTTTAATCCCAGCACTTGGGAGGCAGGGATAGGAGGATCACCATGAGTTCAAGGCCAGCCCGGGACTACAGAGTGAGTTTCAGGTCAGCAAGCAGTAGTGTGAGACCCTGGTTTGGAAGTACATACATACTGGGCTGGAGAGATGGCTTAGCGGTTAAGCGCTTGCCTGTGAAACCTAAGGACCCCAGTTCGAGGCTCGATTCCCCAGGACCCACCTTATCCAGATGCACAAGGAGGCGCACACATCTGGAGTTCGTTTGCAGTGGCTGGAGGCCCTGGCGCGCCCATTCTCTCTTTCTCCCTATCTGCCTTTCTCTCTGTGTCTGTCACTATCAAATGAATAAATAAAAGCAAACAAAAAAATTAAAAAAGGGCTGGAGAGATGGCTTAGCGGTTAAGTGCTTGCCTGTGAAGCCTAAGGACCCTGGTTCGAGGCTCAGTTCCCCAGGACCACGTTAGCCAGATGCACAAGGGGTGCATGCATCTGGAGTTCATTTACAGAGGCTGGAAGCTCTGGCGCGCCCATTCTCTCTCTCTCTCTCTCTCTCTCTCTCTCTCTCTGCCTCCTTCTCTCTGTCGCTGTCAAATAAATAAATAAACAAACCAAAAAAATAAAAATAAAAAAAGAAGCCCATGTATTAGCTTGGTTCTTTAACTCAAGGACTATACTTTGCCACCCAAGATGATTCAGACCACGGGGTGTTACAAGACTTAGGTTGTCATTGGCGTAGTCCTGCCTAGAGATGTGAACAGCCTCCTGGGAATGTACTGACACTATAGCATGCCTGGGAGAGGCAGAAATTATAGCGTTTGGGGTTAACTCTCGCTCCAGTGCCTTGGAGTGGATGTTCTACCATCTGCGCTTGGGTTGGGGGCCCAAAGTCATGGTCTTGGGTCTAGGTCTTGTTTCGCTGATTGTGTTTTGGGGTTTGTGACTAGCTTGGGAATGCTCTGGGTCATGGTGAGAAGAGCTGATTGGTTCCGAGACCAGGACAGAACTTTACGTTGGGAACTTGGAGGAAGCCTTGAGGAGCTGTCCCTTCCAGATCCAGCCAGGTGAGACCCGTGTAGTGCCATGTGCAGTGATGTGTGTGTGTGTGGCAAACCACGCCATACGACAGATAGGAGGCTGTGGCAGTTTCCGGGGGCTGGAAAAGGGTCTGGCCAATGTATTTCAGGTTCCCTGGCATTTTCTGGGTTGGTAAACCAGTCTACTGCTGTAAGACCTTAAGAAAAAATTCAACCCTTAGGATAAGAAGTCAATCTGTATGGTGACTTTCCATTAGTAGATAGGGAGACATTCCAGAACATCTGTTTTGGCAAAATATGGTTACAATAAAGAAAGTGGCTAAATATACCTCCAGGTTTTCATGGATTGTTTAGCAGAGCTCTTTTCCATTTAAGGAGAAATTTCATATAGATAGATAGATACGGATATAGATATAGACAGAGGTAAATGATATAGATATAGAATCTTGGAGTTGAACTTCCAAAACATATATGCACCACAGTCAGCCTCAGGATTGTAGGTGGACGTGACCCTAGGTTGGCCTTGGAGAAATGTGGATTTTTTAATTTTGTCTCTATCCTTCTACCCACTCTGTTGCAGAACTGCAATATACATAGGCATGTTCATGAGTGTGCAGAGTTCTTTCCTTTGCAAAGGAAAAAGACGCTGTTCTCCCTCCCTCCCCCTCCACTCGTTCCTCCCTTCCTCCCTCACTCTCCTTGCCTCCGTAGAGTAAGTCCTTTTGAGGGCAAAGCCTCATTACAGTGATCCTTTTGCCTGTAAAGTTTGCTAATAAAGTTTCTGTTAGCCGGGCGCGGTGGCGCACGCCTTTAATCCCAGCACTCGGGAGGCAGAGGTAGGGGGATCGCCATGAGTACGGAGCCACCCTGAGACTCCATAGTGAATTCCAGGTCAGCCTGGGCTAGAGTGAGACCCTACCTCGAAAAACCAAAAAAGGAAAGTTTCTGTTGATTATTGTGTGTGACGGGATGGTGGGTGGAAGTTAGGGGAGGGCAGCCGTGTGTTATTGACATCCGCGCGTCTTCCAGCGATGCCCGTCCAGTGCCCTTGGGCACTTAGCAGGAGTTTCTAAATACCGATAGTGACTTAAGAATCCACGGTATTCCTTGAAACTTTTGAACTGGTGTATAAGCAGAGGTCCAGGTGCAGGAAAGAGGTCGAGCTCTGTTTTTCCTCTGGGCAGTGGCCCACGAGCTGTGGGCGTCTCTTTCTAAGGGCACGCATGGTTCCGAGTGGACAAGTACCAACCTCACATGATAGCCATCTTCCCAGGGCCAGGGAGCTCGGAGTGAAGGGAATTTTGTGGAAGTAGCAGCCTGCTCCCCAGTCAAACTCAGCTTTGGCTCCTGTGGAGTTCCCGTGAGCTCTGAGCCTCAGTTCCCCATGGGCAAAGAGAGACCAGGGTGGCACACCTCACATTGTTATCAGTGGGTTTGTTTTAAGTACATGTTCTGTTGGGGGAAACACATTAGAAAAAGAAGATAGTGTAGCCAGATCCCCTAACTTCAGTAGCTTATCATCAACTCATGGGACGTCTCGGATCATCTATATTGGCCTTTTACTTCGCAGCAATCTCCACATCAGACTATGAATATTCCAAGGTGTGACGCCCAGAGCCTGTCACACCCACAGGATGGTTAGAAAAATATTGGTGGAATCTGACCTTATGACGTACGAGTGTTAGAGTAATTACCTCCTGGCGCATGTGTGGAAGTGCCGAAAGGGCACAGTATCTCTCCGTCTGACAGGTGACAGGGCCTAGTCTGAAGTCAAGTGAGTTACATCAGGTCATGCAGCGAGCCCGCGATAAGTGACGATCACTCAAACCGTGCTCCCTGATCACCCCCCCCACGTGGCCTTGGTTCTGTTCTCTCCGCTTCTGTGTCGATTTTTCCTTTTGGGCATCTTCTGAGGGAGGTACAGGGGCCTTGTAAAGTTTTACGGGGGCTCACAGCCTCTTTACGGGGCTGCGATAACCATGCACCCAGGGGGCACGACTGCCTGTAAGGTGCCACCAAATCCTTGGAAGCCGTCGAACACCTAGTGTGCTTCCCTGTACCCCGCCCTGGCTGAGGGTGGCAGAGGAGCAAGGCTCTCGGGGGCTGCCAGTCTTCTGGGCACAGAGACGCAGGACAAAGAAACAGTGACAGCCGGGCCTTGCGCTGAGGGTGCGGGCTGGAGGGCCGGGCACCTCCTCGCCGCCGACCCCATTGAAGATGATCAGCATGGACTGTCCAGGCAGGAACTGGCCTAGCGATACCGCCACAAGGCCCTCATAACAGGAGAAAAAGATGATGGCATCAAATGAAAAGAGAGACTAACGGAGGGAGGGAGGGGATATGACGGAGAGAGGAGTTGTGAAGGGGACGGTGGGGGAGGGGAGGGAATTACCATTTATTGTCTGTAAGAGGAGAAGTTGTCAATCAAAAATTAAAAAAATATAAAAAAACAAAAGAAAAAAGGAAAAAGAGAGAGAGAGAGAAGTTCAAGGTCAGCTTCAATTACTTAGAAAGTTTTAGGTCAGCCTGTTCCATCTAAAAAAAAAAAAAAAACCAAGTTTGTTCTGGAACCAAATACGAGTGACCATGGTCAGAGAACTTGGATTCATGTTACCCTACGAAATAGCATGTGATAACAATTTTATTTCTTTTTTATTTTTTTGTTTTTTGAAGATGGGCCTCATTGTAGCCCAGACTGACCTGGAACTCACTGTGTAACCACAGGCTGGTCTTAAACTCGTGGCGATCTCCTACCTCAGCCTCTCAAATACTGTGAATAAAGATGTGCACCATCCAAAAAAAAAAAAGATTATCAGCATTTCCCCAAATTGCCACCCTGACACTGGCGGGCTTTACCTGTTTTCACATACCCCCAGGAGCTGACTGCTCGCTTTACAGATATCCGGCGAGGAGGTCTGGGTAGATAAACCATCACTTCAAGGCACTCGTGTGCAAAACCTGATGGCCTGGAGTTGAATTTCCCAGCACTTGTGTAAGTAACACTGGCACAAAGTGGCACGTACGTCTGTGATCCCAAGGCACCTACGACAAGGGGAGATCAAGCCAGGAAAATGTGACGCTCACTGCCCGGCTAGTGTGGCATTTGTTCCTTTGGTAGTTTATTTGCAGTGGGCAAGAGACCCCACCTCAAAGATGAGAAGCACAGTCGCCTCAAAGTTGTCTGCTCTCCACCGCATGTGCTCCAGGGCACGCGCACCTCCCCCAGCAAATTATAGAAGAGATATATGAGGCTGAGAGAGCGGGCTCGGCAGCTGAGGCACTTGCTTGCAAAGCCTGATGGCTTGGGTTCGATTCCCCAGTACTCACACAGAGCCAGCTGCACAAAGTGGTCCATGAGTCTGGAGTTTGTTTGCAGTGGCAAAAAGCCCCAGTATGCCCACTATTTCTCTCTCTCTCTCTTTCTCTCCTTGCAAATAAATAAAATAAAAGTGTGCTCACTGTTTCTCTCTCTCTCTCTCTCCCTCTCCTTGCAAATAAATAAAATGAAAATCTGTTTTTAAAAATAAATCTGTGTGAATTTTTTTGTTTATCTTTATTTTTTATTTATTTATGTGCAAGCAGAGAAAGATAGAGAAAAGAGAGACAGAGAGAATGAGAATGGACAGAGAGAGATAGAGAAAAGAGAGACAGAGAGAATGAGAATGGACAGAGAGAGATAGAGAAAAGAGAGACAGAGAGAATGAGAATGGGCACCCCAGGGCCTCCAGGCACATGTGCCCCCTTGTGCATCTGGCTTATGTGGGTCCTAGGGAATTGAACCTGGGTCCTTAGGCTGCCCAGGCAAGGCTTAGCCTTAACTGCTAAGCCATCTCTCCAGCCCCCCCCTTTTTTATGGCTTTTTGATGTAGGATCTCACTGTAGCCTAGGCTGACCTGGAGTTCACTATATAGTCTCAGGTTGGCCTCGAACTTACAGCAACCCTACCTCAGCCTCCCACGTGCTGGGATTAAAGGTATGCACCACCACACCCAGCTTATCTGAGTAAGTTTTCATAAACTAACATTTCCTATAGTTTTATTTATGAGAGAGAGAGAGAGAATGTATAAGTATGCCAGGGCCTCTTGCCCCTGCAAACAAACTCCAGATACATGAGCCACTTTGTGTTCTATGGGGAATTGAATTAGGGTAGTGATGGGCTTTAAGTACGTGCCTCTAACCATTGAGCCATCTCCACAGCCCTGAACTGAGGTTTATGAGGTCAGTTAACAGATGAAGTTAAGCAGGGGCTCCAGCAGTGGGGGAGCAGCTGTCCACGGGCTCGTTCGTCAGTTGTTTTTCTAATTTTGTTTAATTTTATTCATTTATTTGAGAGCGACAGAGGGAGACAGAGGCAGAGAGAAAGAGAGAGAGAGAGAATGGGCGCGCCAGGGCCTCCAGCCACTGCAAAAGAACTCCAGACACGTGTGCCCCCTTGTGCATCTGGCTAACGTGGGTCCTGGGGAATCGAGCCTCGAACCGGGGTCCTCAGGGTTCACAGGCAAGCGCTGAACCGCTAAGCCATCTCTCCAGCCCATCATTTGTCAGTTTTAAACACTGTGCAAGGCTTTTCAGGTCCACCATGAAGAGTTGGCCCACCTCAACGTTAGATGGCCCAGTCCACCCGAGACCACTGTCATTTCTCACAAATTTAAGTTCTAGAGGCTGAGAGAGTGGGCTCAGCAGTTAGGGTACTTGCTTGCAAAGCCTGATGGCTTGGGTTCGATTCCCCAGTACCCACACAGTGGTGCGTGTGGGTGCTCCGAACTCATGGGAAGTGCTCGGGGCCTCGGTCGTGGTTTGTTACAGGCTGCGGAGCGCCACGCATGATCCCCCTGGGGAGTTGGGAGACTCGGCCACACCTCAGTGTTCAGAGTTGATACCGCGGATTGGTCACATACTGTCTACTTGGTAGTTAGCCAGTGAGCCTCGTTTTTTTTTTTTTTTTTTTTTTTAAAGAATGTGATTGTATTTTTTCTTTAATTTTTTTGTTCATTTTTATTTATTTATTTGAGAGTGACAGAGAGAGAAAGAGGCAAATAGAGAGAGAGAGAGAGAGAGAGAATGGGCGCGCCAGGGCTTCCAGCCACTGCAAACGAACTCCAGACATGTGCGCCCCCTTGTGCATGTGGCTAACGTGGGTCCTGGGGAATCGAGCTTCGAACTGGGGTACTTAGGCTTCACAGGCAAGCACTTAACCGCTAAGCCATCTCTCCAGCCCCGGATTTTTTTTTTTTTTTTGAAGACACCAATGTTAACTTCTGGTTCCTCCACACATGTACCTGCTCACACATGAACACACATATATTCCCAGCACCCATACACATGCACACGCATGCACACACCCACACAAAGAGAGAGAGAGAGAGAGAGAAAGGGTGAGACTAAGAGCTGACCATTTAGACACTATGTGACCAATCAGCCACTGGGAGTCTTCAGACTTTTATTATATCACCCAGTCGAATAACCCAGTCTCTGCCCAGTCTAAGCACAGGGTTTGCAGTAGGGGTTCTGGGCGTCATGGTGTCAGTTGCCCCCCGGCTGAGACTAGGGCTGGAGAGATGGCGCGGTGGGTAAGTTCTTGCTACAATAACCGCGAGCTTCTGAGTTCGGATCCTCAACATGGGCGATGCTTGACGTGGTGGAGTGTGCCAGCGAGCTTCAGGGTTTTTCTGCGCCCACCTCCTCAATGCTAGGGTTACAGCGTGAGGGCAAAGGCTAGAGATCTCTGTCGTTAAGATTGTTTCCTTTTTTTAGTATTTTTTATTTTATCTAGTTGAGAGATATAGGCAGGGAGAGAGACAGAGAGAGAGAATTGGTGCACCAGGGCCTTTGGCCGCTGCAAACAAACTCCAGACGTGTGTTTCCCCTTTTGCATCTGGCTCATGTGGGTCCTGAAGAATTGAACCTGGGTCCTTTAGCTTTGTAGGCAAGCGCCTTAACCGCTGAGCCATCTCTCCAGCCGTCAAGATTGTCTCTTTACTACATGACTCACGGTACTCATTTAAAAGCATACCAGGGGCTGGAAAGGTGACTCAGCAATTCAAGGCACCTGTTTGCAAAGTTTGATGGCCCGGGCTCAGTTCTCTAGCACCCGTGTAAAGCCAGATGAACGGACTAGTGCGTGGATCTGGAGTTCGTTTGCAGTGGCAGGAGGCCCTGACATGCCAATTATCACATTGTCTCTCTCTCTCTCTCTTCTCTGCTTACAAATAAATAAATCTCCCTCTATATATCTATATATGCATATATATGTAGATCAATCTCTCTCTCTCTTATATATATATATTTGGTTTTTCGAGGTACAGTCTTGCTCTCTAGCCCAGGCTGACCTGGAATTCACTCTGTAGTTGTCTCAGGATGGCCTCGAACTCATAGAAATCTACCTACCTCTGCCTCCTGAGTGCTGGGATTCAAGGCGTGTGCCACCACGCCCGGCTCTAAAAGCTTATCAGTGTCAAGCTTTGGTACTCTATGGGGAAAAGGGGATATATATAATAAATGAGCATAGAATAATTCTGTAGTTTTGAAAATCATTTCACTTATTGAGATCCTTGGTAATAAGGAGTTAAATGTTATTTTTTTTTTCTTCTGGCTCGTGAAAGCCATGTGTAAGTTGTTCCACTATCATAATGGCATACCTGAAGTTCAGCATTGTGAAGATGAGGGTTAGTTAGTTCACACTCCGGAGGTTCAGGCGCTCACATTAGAAGATGATCTTCTCACTGGCAGGGTGTGTGTGTGTGTTCCCTTTTCTGTCCATTTTTATTTAGTTATTTGAGTGTGACAGAGAGAGAGAGAAAGACACACATACACACACACACACACACACAGAGAGAGAGAGAGAGAGAGAGAGAGAATGGGCGTGCCAGGGCTTCCAGCCACTGCTAATGAACTCCAGACGCATGTGCCCCCTTGTGCATCTGGCTAACGTGGGTCTTGGGCAATCGAGCCTCGAACAGGGCTCCTTAGGCTTCACAGGTAAGTGCTTAACCACTAAGCCATCTCTCCAGCCCAACTTCTTCCCTTTTCTAAAGTCTACTGGAAATACATGCATACTTACGAATCATTCAGTCATGGGTCCTCCACCTTTATAACTTATGATATCTAACCTCCCCAAGTCCCCAGTTTCTAAGCACCACAGTTGGATTCAGTTTCCAGCTTCTAAATCACTTTCAGTTGGTGTTACAGTTCAACAGGGGAGCCTTATCCTAACCATGGCAACACATCCACGTCAGGGCCGAGGCTAGCCCCTCATCCGAGAGGCTTCCTCGGCACAGACCAGAGGCAGCGGAATCTTGACCCTAGAAGCGTTGCCTTGTTTTCCTCCCCAGACTCAAGAAGGGACAGAAGGGCAAGTCAGACCCCCCCCCACTTTTTGCAGATGACAGAACGCGAGTCTCCTTTTCCCTCTGTCTCTCCCGGCCATGTCTATTAGCAGTGTGGCGAGGAGGGGTGGGAGAGAGGAACATTTTCCTTACTTCTCTGAGGCATCTGCTGTCTTGGCAGAGTTCTTCCAACTTTCCTACCCTTCTTGGTGGGTAAGGGCTGCTTTCCCTTTCTGTCTCAGCCTTCGCTGTTCTGATGTGAGATCAGAAGTCAAAATGCTGCCATCACCCGTTCATTCTGACCTAGCTCATGTGGCATTCCAGAGACCCCTGGCTGCCCTCCACCCTAGGCCTAGAGATGGAGGGTAATGTGGCCACGGGGAGTGTAAGCTCTTAGATTCGACTGTGCAATTTTTACATTAAGTAAAGAGCTGCTCTGGGCATGTTCTGAGGGCCAATGCCAGCTACTCCTGAGTGTTAAGCATCTGGAATGACTTGAGATCACTGGGAAAAAATGCCCCGGCTGGCAACATGGAGAGGTGGCTCCGTAGCCTGCGGTGCGGAGCGGGGTCTGGCTGGAGGAGCTGAGGCTACACATTCCCTGGCTGTCACCCCTCAGCAATGCAGTGAGTCAGGGCTGAGGGGCGAGGAGATCGCGTGAACGGGCTCCCTGGGTGGCAGGACGGGAACATGCAGCAGACTGCCTGCCGGCAGAGGGTCCCAGGCCCCTCCCTGGCTCCAGGCGGAGAGGGTCCCTGTGGACACAAGGGTACACATCTCTGGGTTTTGCCAGTTTGCCACGTTACAGGAAAGGGTTCTGCGAGAGGGAGTTCGAGAGCAGAGAAATCAGAACGGAGAGATGCTTTCCACGACGTGGAAGCTGGGGTTGAGGGGCCGTGGAAAAAAGAAAGCCCACTGGTCTGAAGGTGGGAGCAGAGAGGAAAGTAGATGGCATGGAACCAGTTTATCTATGGAGATGGGTCCTGACCCTGAGCCCTTATGTAGATCAAGACCGATAGCCAGGAGTCAGGATGAGAAGGACCCGACACGTGAGACCGGTGAAGGGCCTTGCACGTGAAATCCATCACATTTAGCTCACCCATAACTGTGGGCTAACTCCACAATGCATGACCCGTATACCTCAACAAGGAGGGGCCAAGGGGAGGGGGTAGGTCACGGATGAGCCTAATAATGGTACCAAACTGACTGTATTTGCTGAATACAATACTAACTAATAAAGAAAAAAAACAAAAAAAAAAGAAATCCGTCACTTCGAGGAACTTTGGCGACTTTGGGTGCTTTGCGAAAACATGCTGAGAGTCAGGGTAGGAAGAATATGAGTCGCAAGAGGGAAGGGATGGATTGTGGATGGCCTCAAGACCAAATCATTATTGCTGGCTAAAGTTCTAGAAACAAAAATGCCTTGCTGAGGCGCTGAAGCCCTAAGGTTCTGTCCCTAGGTCAGAAAGGAGGCAAGTAGTAGCAAAGAAATCCCAGTCGGATATGCCTGTGTGTGCTGCCCCAGCCTGATGGTATTATAGACCTGTGAAGCTCTTTCCTACGGATTGGCATATTCGGTCTTCTAAGGCAGATGTTCTGTGTATGAAATGTCTCTTAGCACTTGGGAAATCCAATTTTGGGGATAATGCAGACGAGATTTAAAAAAAAGAAAGAAAGAAAATAGTTGCAACTATTCAGTGTCAATACTGCCCATGCCAGGGGCTTGGACTAGGCTTCTGCCATTTGCCACAGCTTCTTGCAGGAACCCCCGAGCCTAGCAGGGTAGAGCAGGCTATGGAGAGTGTACCCCTAATCAAAAGTGTGAGAGGCTAGATATGATCTTGCCTCATCTGTAGTCCAGGCCAGAGGGAGGGAGTCATTTGTGGATCTGTGAACTTCAAGGCTGGCTAAGGGGGCTGGAGAGATGGCTTAGTGGTTAAGCGCTTGCCTGTGAAGCCTAAGGACCCCGGTTCGAGGCTCAATTCCCCAGGACCCACGTTAGCCAGATGCACAAGGGGGTGCACGCGTCTGGAGTTCGTCTGCAGTGGCTGGAGGCCCTGGCGCACCCATTCTCCCTCTCTCTCTTTCTCTCTCTCTCTGTCGCTCTCAAATAAATAAAATAAACAAAAAAAAGCCTTTTTTTTTTTTTTAAAAAAAAAGGCTGGCTAAGTAGTGGGTGACAGCAGTTAAGTGTATCTGCCTGCAGCGCCAGGCCCAGCCTAGGGCACTGCGTTTTCTTGAAACAGTATCGCGGGTTACTCCTTGACTGGCACTCCTAGGTTTGGCAAAGATCTAGAATGTACTTCCCCGAGTTGTACTCAGTTTACATTTTGGGGTCCTGTGCCGTTTGTGAAGGCCCCTCGTTTTCAGTGTAGAACAACTAATTACCATTCTCTCTAAGTTAACAGACTCCGAAAGCGAACCGGCCGAGCAATCACCAGCGGCTGGTTTGCGTTACCGGATACCACACGATGAAGTCTAATTGCACCGGCCCTCGTGCTAGTTTACGGTTGTTGCACGTTGCTGGAGACGGGTTTTTATGTCGTCCTGGTTAACAGCAAGCACTGGTTTGCACGGGTGTTGTCTGCGTCCTGGTGTAACAGCGATGGCTCTGTGGGTTGCGGCCGGAGCTGACTGGTGTAGTTAATAAGGCAATGAGGAACGTTCGTTTACTCTTCTAACCAGAACACGTGGGAGATGGCAAAGACTCGCGACTTACTCATTTACACGCGGAACTGACTCCAAAGGGCACAGCCTTTAGATAAAAATTACAGGGCTGGAGAGATGGCTTAGTGGTTAAGCGCTTGCCTGTGAAGCCTAAGGACCCCGGTTCGAGGCTCAATTCCCCAGGACCCACATTAGCCAGATGCACAAGGGGGTCCATGCATCTGGAGTTCGTTTACAGAGGCTGGAAGCTCTGGCGCGTCCATTCTCTCTCTCTCTCTCTGCCTCCTTCTCTCTGTCACTCTCAAATAAATAAATAAACTAAAAAATTAAAAAAAAATTACAAACGCAGTTTAAAATGGACATGTCTTTTTTTTTTTTTTTTTTTCCACATTGCAAAGCCGGGGACCTTGGCTATTGAATGGGAGACAGTGAGCGTTGTCTATGGTGCAAGGTGCCTGTTAGGACGCTGGGTGTGTAGTGGGGACATTTTAAGTCTCCCCTCCAACCCCAAATTCCTAATGCAACGCAACCGCGTATGTGCCGTAAATAAATAGGTGAAAGTCTTCTCCAGCACGTGGGCAAGGTGTGCTGAGCACGGAAAGGTGCTTCACCTTGGGCCTCCCATTGTGGCCCGTAACGACGTGGCGCTGTCCCTTCAGTTCTTGCCTGGCTTGCTCCACAAACTTCCATTACGGCGTTATGAACTACTACATTCCTATGCTTGTAATAGTCGGTGTCAGTTCCGGCCCTGGAATGGGTGGAGGGAAGTCAGTGGAGGGCAGGGAGAGGGGAGGAGAAGGGCATGGATGTGAGCCTGCTGGCATGCTGGCTGGCCAGTGATCGAGCTGGCACGGTGGACTCTGCGTTGATGCTGTGTCACGAGGGGACTGTCTCCACACTCTTTATTTTGTTTATTTTGTAATTAACAACTTCCATGATGGTAAACAATATCCCATGGTAATTCCCTCCCCTCCTCCCACTTTCCCCTTTGAAACTCCACTCTCCATCGTATCCCCTCCTCCACACTCTTTTTCCTCTGCGAACGCCCTTGGGAGAATCCATCCACACAGGGACAAGCCCTGGGGATGTAGGCACTGGAACAAGAGCAATTAAGGGAGGGGTCCCTCTTGAAGACTATTTCTCAAAGTGGGCTGGACTTGAGGACTGTTCTCAGAGCATTTGCAAAGGAGTGTAGCCTGGTGGGACTACAACCAGTATGGAATCTGTTCATGGGCTAAAGTTCGCAATTAACACCTGGTTGGATGAAGAGGTAGGTGAGGAGTCCCGCAAAGGTCCAAGGGACAGGAAGGAAGTCTGGTGGCTGCGACGGAGGAAGCAAAGGACTGCATGGAGGGGGGGAGGAGAAGCCAGAGTGTGTCAAATCTTGGTGTCTCGGCATAGTTCAGATATAGTCTAAGTCCCTAGCTATTTGGCACACTGAGCTTATGTGATACTATAGGTAAGGTTTATATGTCAAGGATTCATACAGGTGGCATTAACAGAGGGAGCTGCTAATGGCTTCAGTCCAGCTACATCCTTTTACATGTAAGGCCCAGAGAAGTACACAAGGGTGTCTGTCCCTTGCTGTCACCCTATTGGGGGCTGCCCGTCGGAGACTCACCTTACTCCCGCTGCAATGTGGAAGGGTCCCCCCTTGAGAAAGTGAGTGGGGAGAAGCCATTGCCAGCTGGTATCTCTGGTTGTCAACTTGATGAAATTTAGAATCACCATAGAAACAGATCTCTGGAAGTGACAGGGAAGGACTTTATAGATTAGGTTAATTGAGGGAAGTGGTTCCACTCCAACTGTGGGTGACACCATCCCATGGGCTGGGGGGGGGCCTTGGGGGCCACCCTGAGACTACATAGTGCATTCCAGGTCAGCCTGGGATAGAGCAAGACCCTACCTCGAAAAACCAAAAAAGAAAGAAAAAAGAAAAAAGAAAGAAAGAAAAAGAGCTGGAGAGATGGCTTAGTGGTTAAGTGCTTTCCTGTGAAGCCTAACGACCCTGGCTCGAGGCTCAATTCCTCAGGACCCACGTTAGCCAGATGCACAAGGGGTCGCATGCCTCTGGAGTTCATTTGCAGTGGCTGGAGGCCCTGGCGTGCCCATTCTCTCTCTCTCTCTCTCTGTTGCTCTCAAATAAATAAGTAAAAATAAAAATTTTAAAACAGGAGAAAGTGATCTGAGTGGCTGTTTTCATTGCTTTCTGCTTCCTGGTGGCAAATTCCGTGTGACCAGCTGGTCTCCCACTCCTGGTGCCAAGCCTTCTCGGCCATGATGGAAGGTGCCCCCCCGGAACCGCTTCTTGTTAGGTATTTGGTCACAGTAATGAAAAATAACGACTACAGCCCCCAGTGGAATTGGGATTAGGGGAATGGAGAGATAGGGGATGGACAGGCAACCATCTGAGGGACAGACCGCGAGGCAGTAAAGCTCTCTGAGGAGCCTGAGGGATCAGAGTAAATGAGCTGGACCTCAGGGAGCCGGAGTGGTTTTCCGCGGCTGCCGGGGAAACCAGAGCAGTGGGAGGAATAACTAATGTTTTCCACTTTAGCCACAAATTACATTGCGTGTTGTACTAGGCTTCAGGCGTGCCTGTCAACGTAGGTGCCGGGCCACGTGACTGTCTCCAGTTCCCTTTGTCAAGAGTTTCTTCACAAACTAAGACCCTGGTCCTTAAGGTCTTTCTTTCTGGAAGGCTCTGGGGGCCAGTTTAGGGGTGAATCCACAGGCCTAAAGGACAGGACCTGGAAACTTGGCTGTAGAGAGGTAGTGTGGACTTGAACCGCGTATAGTGTATGAACTACTCTGGGCTAGTGTTGCGGCAGGAGGAGGTATGGGGGTGCATTCTCATGAAGGTGGATACGTGGCCAAATGTCAGCCTTACTCTTGTGGTCACAGGCCACGAGCGTCTTGTGGAGGAGGGGGTGTTTTAGGAGAGAACCTACTACTGAGTAGGTGCTACTGGTGAGAGTTCTTGAAGGTCTTGGAAGGTCACCCAGCAGAGGGCACTGGGCAGCAGGGTTTGGGGTGTCAGTGGTACCAGATGGAGGAGTGAGCTTACCCAGGGCAGTTGTGTGGACCTGGAGGAGAGCCCTTGAGTCTGTCCTGCAGGAGGCCCTGGCCACGTTCTCACTACCTCCTGGTTAAGGGCTTGGCTCCTTAGGTGAGTGGTGACGAGGATGTTGTGAGGTGACCAGTTGGATCCTTGCTCTGTGCCCGCATAGATACGTGCCCGTTCCATGCATGAACTCACCTCATCTTCCCAGCAGCTGTTTTGCCTTGTTGACAGTGTTTTCAATCTCTCTCTTTTTCTCAATCACAAGAGGCAGAGGGATTGTAGAGAAGTTGTTCACACTTGAAGTCACACAGTTTGCAAGTGTGTGACCTGGAGTTGGTCCCAGGCAAACTAGACTGCGCTGCAGAATTCCCATGGCCTCCCTGGCCCCATCAGCCAGGCTGATGTGATGCCCAGATTGAGAGAGGGCAAGAAAGGGAGGACAGGGAGAAGGGCAGGAAGATTTATAAAGAAAGAACTTGTTTTCCTCAATTAACCAACCCTTCTGCCCCTACGTGCCCTGAGCTCACTACCTCTCCCCTCTGTGTTTCTCTCGACATGTAAGTGGAGAGTGGAGGTGAACTAAGTCACGGGTCAGAAGTTTCCAGTTCAACTCTCACCAGCTTGTGACTTTCTTTCATTTAGAGAAAGCGGTGGGAAGCCGATGTCCGGCCTCTGACATGGCCATCCTGTGATTGTCCTCGGTTTGGGTTTAGAGACAAGGTCCATTAATGTGACAGGAAACACAGTGACTGAGTGAGAACCTGCTGAGTTTATACTAAGCGTCCGATCCTGGGCTTCGATGCCAGGTGTATGATGAGCAAGAAAACAAGGCCTCTTGTGTGAAGAGGAAGAGCTGAAAAGCCCGCTAGAGGGGATGAGCATGGGAAAATGTGGGGCCCAAGCATATCAGGACTGGGGCGGAGTGCAGCGAGGAGCCAGGACGGTCTTTAAGGAGGAGTACGCTCTGAGACTGGGGGTGACTGCCGGTTAGTGGGTGGAAGGAAATGACCTTAAGTGAATGCCCCTGTTTCCGACTTTGTTGCTCAGAGAGTCTTGGTTCAGTTCACTGTTTTAGGACAGGAAACAAAGGTGTAAGGGGAGAGAGGATTCACTACTTGTGGGACATTTGCTCTCAGAAGATTCTAATGAAGAGGTTCACTAGGTACTAGGTGAATGATTCTGGAGCAGAGAGATGGGCTGGTTGTAAGGATCTGAGAGTTCTCAAGCGGCCAGTGGGCTACAAAGCTCTGATTTTGGCCGGGAGGAGACAGTGCAAAAGGAATGCTAGTACTAAACTTGGGCGACAATCCTGTGTTCCTCCAACTCCCTAAGAGAGTGGATTGGAAGTGATCGTTCCTCATCTCATCTCCTACCATACACAGCACACTACACACATACACACACACATACACACACACACACACACACACTTGATTGACACATAATAATAGTACATACTTGCGGGGTATAATGTGCTATTTTGGTATATGTATACATTGTATAATTACCAAATCAGGATAATTAGCATATTCATAACTTAAACACGTGTTACTTGTGTGATGAGAACATTGAAAACTTCTCTTCTAGCTCTTGAAAAGGATATGCTGCATCATTGCTAGCTGTAATTACCTCCCTGTGCCAGTGAACACCAACATTTCTTTCTCCTATCTAACTGTAGCATGGTACCCAATGACCACCTCCTTTCTCTCCCTTGCTTCTCCTCTCCTCAGTCTCTGGTAGCTAGCATTTTGCCCTCAGCTTATATGAGGACAGCTTTTTAAAAGAGCCCATGCATAAGCGAGATGCTGTGGTATTTGTCTTCCTGTGCCAGGCTGACTTCTGGTTTCACTTAATATAATGTCCTGTAGGATCCTTGTCATCAACAGTGGGATTTCATTCCTTTGTGTCCCTGAAAATATCTCATCTACCTCTCTATCATCTATCTATCTGCCTATCTATCTGCCTATCTATCTATCTATCTATCTATCTATCTATCATTTATCTATCTTTCTACCTATCTGTCTATCTATATATCTATCTACCTATCTATCTAGCTATCATCTCTCTATTATCTATCTATCTATCTGTTTTGTCTGTCTGTCTATCTACTACCTACCTATTTACCTATCATCTCTCTATTATCTATCTATCTGTCATTCTATCTATTATCTATCTATCTATCTATCTATCTATCATCTCTCTATCATCTATCTGTCTGTCTGTCTGCCTGCATGCCTATCTATCTATCTACCTACCTACCTACCTATCTACGTATCATCTATCTATCATCTCTCTATCATCTATCTATCTATCTATCTATCTATCTATCTATCTATCTATCTATTTGTCTGTCTGCCTGCCTATCTATCTGTCTATCTATCTACCTACCTACCTATCTATCTACCTATCATCTATCTTTCTGTCTGTCTGTCTATCTATCTTTCTATTTATATACATACCTATCATCTATCTATCATCTCTCTACCATCTATCTGTCTATCTGTCTCTCTATCTATCTACCTACTTACCTACCTACCTATCTACCTATCTGGTGGTGGTGTATGTGCCTATATGACACCTTCATTTTTCTAGCTATTGTTAGGTGCCCACTGGCAAGCTCTAATAGATGCTTCACCGCTCTTAACTTTCTTGACTTCTGTCCAGAAGGTCAGAGTCTCATCTTGAAGGCTCCCCCATGGTGTTGTGGTAACATACGCCTCCTCTGACTTCCTCAACTGATGTGCTTTACAGAGGACAGAGCCAGCGTCACGTGGGAGGCTGCAGATCACAAGGCAGTGGGCTTAACACACTGGATGCCAGAGCTGGAGTGTGCTTGTTTGTGACCCTGTTCCCCAGTGTTCTGGGATCTTCAGTTACCCAGATATAGCACAGGGATCATACTGGCAACTTCAGGGGATATGGAAAGAATTAAATGAGCATGTCTAAGGCACTTGGCTGCTTGTCAGTTGCACCATAAGCCATTTCAGTGGTGTTGTAGTCAGATTCACATTGCTGGTAGAAATCACCCAACCACAGCAGCTTGTGGGGAAAAAGAGGTCTATTTTGGCTTACAGGCTCGAGGGGAAGCTCCATGATGACAGGGAAAAACGATGGCATGAGCAGAGGATGGACACCATCCCCGTCCAATATCAGGTGGACCGTATCAACAGGGGAGTGTGCCAAACACTGGCAATGGGACACTGGCTATGACACCCATAAGCCCACCCCCAACAATACGCTGCCTCCAGCAGGCATTAATTCCCAAATCTCCATCAGCTGGGAACCTAGTATTCAGAACACCTGTTTTGGGGGGACACCTGAACCAAACCACCACATTCCGCCCCAGGCCCCAATAAACTGATAACCATACATGATATAAAATGCAATGTATTCATCCAACTTTAAAATTCCCCATAGTTTTTATCAATTCCAATGATGTTCAAACATCCCCCTAGTCCAAGACCTTTTAACTGAGCGATAATACCAAAAATCCCCCCAAAACCCATAATGGCACAGAACAAACATTCACACTGCAAAAGATGGCATTGGGCATAGCAAAGAAATACTCAAGCAATACGTAATTTAAAACAACCAGGGCAAACATCAAATTCTATAGCTTCAAGTCCAACAACTCTAGTCAGTGACAAATCTCCAAATCTGATTAATTCTAACCAGCAACAAGTCTCTGGAGTTCCAATTCCTCCCCTCCAGCTAGGCTACTCACAGTCCTGGAAAACTTCATCGGGGCCGGCAGCTTTCATTAGCAGCCATCTCGTGGTTCCGGCATCTCCACTGCAATCCACGGTTCATCCTCATGACCCCATGGGGGTCTCCATGCAGGCATCCAGCAAACCTGCTTCACACTGCCCATGGCCATTTCCAAAACACAAGACCTTGTTGCAAACTCAATGACCCTCACTTTCTTGCATTTCTTATACTCCACAATATCAGGTAGGACACCAATTTGTTAATCCAGTGGGGAATAAAGCAGACTTTTGAAGAACAGGACAGTCCTTGAGCACTCAGGCCCCTTCAAAAGAGTCTACATTCTTACTGTTGCCCCAGTGCATGTCAGCTGGCCCAATCACAAAGGTTATAATCTCTCAATTGTAGCTGAACGGGCAACAGTTCACCCAAAGATTTTTCTTCCTGTGTCATATCCCTCCGCTCACACCAGTTCATTTCTGTACAAAGCAACCCTGTACAACTTCTCAGGACACGGGCATAACAGCAAGCTTCTCACACAAACTGCTAGCCCAGTCCAAGCAAAGCTCTTTCTCACCCTCATAAGCCAAACCTCACAGTCCATAGTTCTTACTGTATTCAGGTCTTTCAACTCTGACCACAATGGTTCATCAAGCTATATTTACAGCATTGTGAGGCATCTCTTAGACCAAGGTTTCAAGTCCTTCCACATTCCTCTTGAAAATCAGCTCCCAAAAGGCCAAAGCCACACAGTCAGGTGTCTAGCAGCAATCCCACTCCTTGGTACCACTTTACTGTTGTAGTCAGGTTCGCATTGCTGGTAGAAATCACCCAACCAAGAGTGACTTGTGTGGAACAAAGAGGTTTATTTTGGCTTATAGGCTCAAGGAGGAAGCTCCATGATGGCAGGGGAAAATGATGGCATGAGCAGAGGGTGGACATCACCCCCTGGCCAACATAAGGTGGACAATAGCAACAGGAGAGTGTGCCAAACATTGGCAAGGGGAAACTGGCTATGAGACCCATAAGCCCGCCCCCAAGGCAATACACTGCCTCCAGGAGACGTTAATTCCCAAATCTCCATCAGCTGGGCACCTGGCATTCAGAACACCTGAGTTTATGGGGGAACACCTGGATCAAACCCCCACAAGTGGTAAGGCTAATTATTTGTTTGTTAGGAGATTGGATGGCAACACATAGCCGAAAGCAAATGGTTTAAGAGAGTGGTTGTCAGAATGTGGCCCACGGGGCTAGAGAGATGGCTTAGCACTTCCTGTGCAAGCATGAAGGTCTGAGGAGGCCTGAGATATGTGTTTGATTTCTAACCACAGGACCCACAGAAACAGCCATATGCACGTGTGTAGTGGGGCAGAGAACCAAGAATTGTTGAAGCTCATGAAAAAAAAAAAGGTAAACTCTGGGTCAGTAAGAGACTCCAGTTCAAGTAATAGTGGGCAGAAAAGAGATTGAGGGAGAACCCCAATGTTCTACCCTGGCCACAACAGGGGAGTGCACCCCACCACAGGCAAGTGTGTGGGGAACCACATGGGCACATGCAGTGTGTACACCACACACAGACACACACACACACACACGGTCCCTGATCAGCAGAATCAACTCAAAATTGGAATTCCCAGACCCCATTCTAGACCCCCTGAGTGAGATGTGTTTCAGCAAGACCTGCCGCTGGTTCTGAAGGTGGCACGCCAAAGTCTGAGTGCAATAGGTTTCTTTTTAAAAAATATTTGTTTATTTGTTTATTTATTTATTTATTAGAGAGAGAGAGAGAGAGAGGGAGAGGGAGAGATAGAGAGTGAGAGAGAATGGGCACGCCAGGGCCTCCAGCCACTGCAAACAAACTCCGGACGCATGCGCGACTAGGTGCACCTGGCTTACGTGGGTCCTGGGGAATCGAACCTGGGTTCTTCAGCTTCCCAGGCACGCACCTTAACCGCTAAGCCATCCCTCCAGCCCAGAGTTTTAGATTTCGAGGGGAGAAATGAGGTTCTCAGATGAGTCTTTGTTTCCTCCATGTGGAAGGTGAGCGTGTGGGGAGGGCCAGTGCTGAGGGCGGCTGCACAGAGAGGAGAAGGTTGGACGTAGCCAGTGGCATCTGGAAGAAGCTGAGAAGCATGGCCGGCCGGCAATGGGGACACCGCTGGGCTTGGCAGTCCACTTCAGCGGGGCTCGGCATGCGTGTCCACTTACCTAAGTGGGCCGACTGCTCTGGTCCGACTGCATGGAGCTACAGCGTGGGTCAGTTGAGAGACCAGGCCCAGGAGCGTGTGTGTGATTTCTCTGTGTAGAGCAAGGTTTCAGGGAGGCAGTGTTTGCTACATAGACTTTGGTCAGGAACAGCCGGCCACTGTGAAGTAGGACTGACGTTAAGGACATTAAAGGTGATAGAGCTGTCCTGAGCATCACTTACAGCATCACTTTATTTTTTATTTTTATTTATTTTTCTTTGTTTTTTTTTTTTTTTTTTTGAGGTAATGTCTCACTCTAGCTCAGGCTGACCTGGAATTCACTATGCAGTCTCAGGGTGGCCTTGAACTCTCAGCGATCCCCCTCCCTCTGCCTCCCGAGTGCTGGGATTAAAGGCATGCACCACCACGCCCGGCTCACAGCATCACTTTTTAAGTTAAGTTTCTGGGCCACAGTTGCTTGTGATTGGATTGCGGAATTGGGCAGAACAGGAAGATGAGGATGCTGAAGGATGATCAGGCTGAGGCAGACATCTCAAATGTAAGGATTTTCTATGCAGATGAGCAAAGGCTTAGAAATAATGGGCAGGTGGAACTTCAGCTCCTTCCTTCTAACAGTGCATGGAAGTGAATGTATAAGCACTTGCTTTTTAAAAAAAAATGTTTTATTTAATTTTTAATTTTTATTTATTTGAGAGAGAGAGAGAAAGAGATAGAGAAATATTCAGGGAGAGAGAAAGAGAGAGAGAGAGAGAAATAGACAAGAGAGAGAATGGGCACATCAGGGCCTCCAGCCACTACAAACAAACTCCAGACACATGTGCCCCCTTGTGCATCTGGCTTATGTGGGTCCTGGGGAATTGAACCTGGGTTCTTTGGCTTTACAGGCAAGTGCCTTACACGTCAATCCATCTCTCCAGCCCAGCAGTTTCTTTTACTACTAACCACTGTCAGAATAAAACCTGTGCAGCATTAAAACAAACTAAATGGCTTAGAGGCCTCTAAGTAGTGTTTGGAATTAAGAATCTGGAAGTAATCCTTCATTTTGGAATAGTCAGCCAAGAATAGCTTTCTCAACAGATGAGCAAAGTGATCTTCATGTCACAGTCATCTCTGGACACAAGGAGCTGGCTGTCCATAGGTGTACCACTTCTTCCCTTATACCACAGGCTGATCTGAGAAACAAGGGAGGGCTGTTCGCTAAGATCCCTGCCAGCTTAGCATTGGGTCACAGACTATCTCCCTGATGGAGAGAGAGATCATTCTGTTCTGACTTTTGGTTTTGTTACTTGATGGTGAAACATGCAATGTATATTAGCAGGCAGTCAGGCACTCAAGTTAACTCTCTCTTCTTCCAGTGATTCACCTATCCTTTTATTTCCACAGGTCACAATTTATGTTCTTCGTCTTCCTTTCTTCTCCCAGTCAGGGTTTCCTTGGGGCAAATACTGTGAGCTCTTCTCTACATCTCCAGTGTCTAGTGCTAGAGCAGTGTGGGTTTAGCACCAATGTGCCTGGTACGTTCCATGGAGAGAAACAGAAGTCATACAACCCATAATTTTCTCCACCCAGAGCTCAGCCATTCTCCAAAGACTGTCACGTGTGGGGCAGTGTTGCCGAGGGCTCAGGAGGCCAGGTTTACTAGTTGTCCCATTTGAGACGAAGCTCAAAGACAAAGCTGTGAGGACACAGAGAAACCTAATAATGCATATCCAAAGTTACTTGGCTAACACAGAGGTCGAGACAGGGAATGAGGCCCAGGTATTATATTTTCAATCTATCATTTTTTTTTCTTTTCCACCTTTTTGATAGTGCCTACAGAATACCAACAGGAGAATGTGTTCAATATATGATCATTCTAGTAAAAATCACTCAGGCCCCATTCCAGATGCTTGTATTCTACAGATGGGGAGGCGGGTGAGGCTGAGGAGCCCGACTGCTGCTGCGGCTTGCCCTCCTGTTCTTTGTGGGATTCCTGGGAGGATGAGGAGGACCGTAGGCTGCTCCCTTTGAAGCCCAGACGAGTTCAGTGTCAAGCTTGCTTATAGCTCCACATCAGCGTTTATCATCTGCATGCTTTTAAAGGATTTATTATCTCTGTTCTCTCTCTTTAAATATTCAATACATAGAAATGTGGCTTAAAAGCCTATAGGCATCTGTAGATATTACATATGGTAGTGTCTTCTTAAAGAGCAAAATATAGGAAGGGGTAAAATGAAATGATAGAAATACCCAACTAGCATCACTCACCAGGAAATCAAGGTTAACAGCATTGGTGGCAGGGTATATTATATGCTCTACCCTTTGTAGGATGTGATGGAAATGGTCCTTGACCTCTGTGGTCTCCTCCCTACAATCTGTCACCTCAGTCTGATTGTGACACCTATTTTAAACATATTGAGGGTCATCCACAAGACACTTGACTAAGATGGCAAAGTCATCAACAGTAAGGAAATCTGAAAAAAACAAATTCCAGAGTCTAAAAGCACCTAAGGAGACTTGACTAAAAGGAATGTGCAACCTTGGGGACAGAAGATATACATTAGGTAAAGAACCAAGGCAATATAAAGTGTGAACTTTAGTTAGTAATATTGTACAGTGTTGGTTCATTCGTTGTGAAAAATGTGCTAAAGGAGAAACTGCAAGCATAGTATGTGGGAGCTCTTTGCATTTTGTTTTGTGTGAAGTGTTTTAGAAATCTAAAACTATTCTAAAGTGAAATTCATTTAAAGGAGAAAAGATAGAGAAAGGAGCCATCATGCTATTGATGGAGATGCAAAATTTCTCAGACACTTTGGAAAACAACCTGGAAGTTTCTTACAAAGCCCAACACAAAATCAGACTATGACCTAGTTGTTCTTTTGTCTGAGTGAAATGAAAACTTAGATTTATACCCAAACTGATGCACAGATAGTTGGAATGGCTTTTATTCATAGTTGTTACAAGCTGGAAATGACCCAAATGTCACTTGCTAGTGAATAGATAAACACACTGCAGTACAGCCTTATAAAGAAGTGCAAACTCTCCCTCAGTGCGGGGGATCAGACTGCTGAGCTAGGGATCAGTGGAGGTGAATCTCAAACACTCTCTGTGCCGAGTCAAAATCGGTCTCAGAATTTTAGGCTGCTACAGTATGAGTACGCTCAGATGACGCTTTGGAGAACACGCAACTAGAAGAACATAAACAGACCTGGCCAGGTTCTGGGTGTTGGGGTGGAAGGAGGAATAATAATACTAATAAATATTATAATAAAATATAATAATAATAAATATAATAAATATAATAAATTATATATAAATAAATATAATAAAATTTATATCACATTTATTATCATATATTATATAATCATACATTACATAATATGTTAATCATTTAGTATACAATTAATATATTAATTAATTATATATTATATGTATATATGTATAATATATAATATTATATGTTATAATTAATTAATTATATAGTTATGTTTTATATTTATTATATATTATATTTTTATATACATATAAATAATAAATATAATAAATAATGAATATAATAAATTATAATAAAAATAATAACTAGGAAGGAGGGAATACTTATTGGAATGATCATATATTGATGAGTGATGAGAATCTCTGTCTCTTTATCTGTGTTACTGTATTTACATGACTGTATATAAAACTTTGCAGAATTGCATAGTAACAAAGGCTTATTTTACTGCACAAATATAAAATTACCATTTAGTTTATTTAAAAAAAAAACAAAAAACCTCAGGGACGATTGCCCCTTCCCCAAATCCCTTTTCTTCAAGGGTTTTGTTTGAATAGTAGTCTCACCTCCTGCCTTTTGAGCGTGTTCATTTCCAAATCCTCAGTTTGCCGAAAGGGCACCTATGTGGTTTGATGTGGATGCTGTCGTGCTGTTTGCTGCCTGGGGAGCCATAGGTGAGGGCTGCAGTCCAGGGACGTGGGTGCAGGTGGCAGAGACAAAGAAATACACACAGGTGACAGTAGTCCTGTCTGAACAATGGTGACATTAGCTAAGTGCTTCAGGCTCCCCTGCTTTTGATGCAGCCAGAGCTGATTAGATCTCGCTTTTGTCTGAGCCGCCTAGTTTATAAAGCTCTGTCTCATGCACTCACTCGTGAGACCCAAACAACGCCTCCTCCACTTCCGTGACACAAGGGTCTGGGCCGCATTGAAGGGCGAGGAAATGCTGAGAGTTCTCACCTCCGTGTGCTTGCGCTCTCTAGGTCGGTCCTCCCCACAAGTGGGCGCCATTTAAAAGGCTGGCTGGTTTGGGGGGGGGGCTGTAGTTCACCATCTGTAGCAGTCTTCTTCTGCTTGCTGGGACAAAGCAGCTACGAAAGGGAAGGGTTTATTTCTAGCTTATCATTTTGAGGGAAAGTTTCGTCATGACTGGGAAGGTATAGCAGGAAGAGATGACCAGGCACCACATGTCAGCATCAACAGGGAGGAACTAGAGTGAGCTAAGGGCAACTGGGGCTGGGCTATGTATATATATATATATATATCACCCCAAGGCTTGCCCCCAGTGACACACCTCCTCCAGCCAGCCTCCACCCCTGAAGGCTCTTCCAGCCGGAGGTTAGGTATGAGTGTTAATCACAAACACATGAGGCTACGGGGGACACTTCCACATTCACCCCACCACACCATCTTACCCTACATGGGGGAATATGACTGTTTTGCAGACAGAGAATCTGCAGTTCTGGGACTTCTCCCAAGGCCGTTCTCCGTACAAGCACGAAAGTCAAGAGCTTTAGAACCATGATATTCCGATTTCAAATTGCTTTCCCTGTCTGTGGCCCCCTGGTGCTGCTGACACAGATTTTAAGAAGGTGCCAAGGTGAATGGCCTTTTGCAATGACTCGTCACCTCTTTCATGTATTGGTGAAAAGAGGACTTCAGTTGTCTTCCTTTATTAGTGCCAAACTATTATAAATATTATTTTTTTAAAGGGCTGGAGAGATGGCTTAGTGGTTAAGGCGTTTGCCTGCAAATCCAAAGGACCTTGGTTTGATTACCCAGAACCCATATAAGCCAGATGTACAAGGGGGGCACGCGTCTGGAGTTTGTTTGCAGTGGCTGGAGGCCCTAGCTCTCCCATTCTCTCTCTCCCTCTCGCTGCCTCTTTCTCTCTCTCTCTTTCTCAAATAAATAAATAAATAAATAAATAAATAATAAAGTAAAAAGAAAAAAAAAAAAAGCTTTTCCTGCCCAGGTCCTGTGTCAAAAAGAACACGAAAACAAATAAACCAAACTGCTTTCTTTTTTTTTTTAAAAAAATTTTATTTTATTTATTTGACAGAGAAAGAGGGAGAGAGGAGAGAGAGATAGAGAGAGAGAGAGAGAGAGAATGGGCGTGCCATGACCTCCAGCCACTGCAAATGAACTCCAGACACGTGTGCGCCTTTGTGCATCTGGCTAACGTGGTTCCTGGGAATAGAACCTATGTCCTTTGGCTTTGCAGGCAAACACCTTAAACGCTAAGCTATCCCTGCAACCCCCAAACTGCTTTCTTTACTAGTGACTTCAGGCTCTCAGGAGGCAATCATCTTTTTTTTTTTCTTTTTCTGTCAGCTTCTTTTGTTTGGTTAGTGTCCGGAGGCATGAGAACTGTGTATTTGTTAGAACATATGCCTTCTAAAACAATACTGCATCAGTGTAAACCCAAAAGGGATGAATTTTCAACAAATACAAAAGCTCTATGTCAAAATAACCATTTCTTCAAGAGGACATCCAGTTTAACTGCTTGTTTAATTATGTCTGTCTCCTTTTAATGCAAAATAGTAGTGCCACCTTTCTCACTGGGCATAGCTGGCATCCTTTCCCTCTTGCTCCTGGTGGTCTGTGCTCCTTCTGGGCCAGCTGAGCCCCCTCCTCAGAATCCTGCCCTGAGCCCGGTCCATCAAAGGTGCTCAGACTGTCTGGTGAGCCGCACTGAACCACGACTCATCCATTGAGACTTTACCTGTGACTGAGGAGGTCTTGGGAAGAGTCCCTCCTTGAGCCCCCTCATTTCTCTTTGGAGTATAGCCGTCTGCAACCCACCTTCGGCTTTCCTTACCAATATATATATATAATATATATAAATATATATTATATATATATATATAAATATATATATATATATATATATATATATATATATATATAAAATATTTCATATATCCCAGCAAGTGCTTGAGCTTTCTGAGGGTGGCCTTGAACTGTTGATCCTCCTGCCTCCACCTCCTAAGGGCTGGAATTACGGTGTACCCCACCACTGCCAGTTTATGTGATGCTGGGGATCAGACAGAGGGTTTTGTGCACGCTAGACAAACATTCTGACAACGGAGCTACACCCCACGTTTAACAACATCTTAAAGGAAGACACTGTCAAGGAAGGCAGTAGAACGTGAGCAAAACTGAGAACACAGGATACTGTAGAATACAGAATACTGGAGGAAGACAGGAGAAATTCTACTCCCTTCTGTGATTTGGCCACATTTAGGAGATAATGAACGAGTCTTATTCCGATCCTATTGGAAATAGGCTCCCGTGCTTCCGACGGTTCAGAATGGCCACCGTTCTTGTGGTGTGAGGAAAAGCTGAATGGCTAGGAGTCCAGAGACCTGCTTGTGTTTTCGTTACGACAGCCTGAATGGGCGGTTTCTTTACATCACTCATGGATGAAAGTACGAATCACGAAATGACTTCAACCGCAGCACCACCGTTTCCAGAACTATCGGTTAACCAGCTCAACCCCATTCTTGTCCCAAACGTGCAATACGAATTGTCCCGTTCCTTCATCCCACAGATTCACTCCTAAGTTGACAAGTAGTTCCTCACAATTTGGGTGAGTGGGTGGGTGCGTGTCATCTCTGTTCCACTGGGTTGTTAGACCCCTTCCCCCCAGGTCAGTGATCATAGGGACTCTCCAGAATTCTGTCTCTTCATCGTCTCTTGCAATGTGCCCAGGATGTGTACACACACACACACACACACGCACGCACACATACACACACACACATTTCTAGGAAGCTTTTAGGCCAGGAAGTCTGTGGCTTACAGTACAAGCTTTCAAAGGCTAGATGGCACTGTTGCTAGAGCGAAGTCAGGTGTGTTTTGAGATCCCAGCATGAGAAGGGCACCTGGGGTATTTACTTACTGCCCCGCTGAACGCAGGCGTGGTGAGCAGACACCCAGCTAGCTGGCACGACGCGCTTTGCCATCTTCCTTGAGCTTCTCAAACATGGTTTCAGACCGTCTTCACCGTGTTTGTCCTAACTGCTATCTTTTTAAAAAAATTGTGTTTATTTTTAATTATTTATTTGGGAGCAACAGAGAGAGAAAGAGATAGACAGAGAGAGAGAGAGAGAGAGAGAGAGAGAGAATGGGCACACCAGGGCCTCCAGCCACTGCAAACAAACTCCAGACGCGTGCGCCCCCTTGTGCATCTGGCTAACGTGGGTCCTGGAGAATTGAGCCTCAAACGGGGATCCTTAGGCTTCACAGGCAAGCGCTTAACCGCTAAGCCATCTCTCCAGCCCATAACTGCTATCTTAATTCCACATATTTTTTGGGGGGGGGTGGGAGGTGAGAGACAGGGTCCCTCCATGTATCCCCAGATTGGCCTTGAACTCTCAACCTTTCTGCCTCAGCCTCCCGAGTGCTGGGATTTTGAGAGTCATAGCTACATATTAGAGCTTCTTACGATCCGTCGCTCCTGATATCACCCTAACCAAAGGAGGGCCCTGGTGATATGGTCGTCCCAGGATAACGTGGGATGAACTGTGCCCAGAATGAGGGAAGAGATCGTGTCTAAACCAAAGCAGTGGTGCAGATAAGCTTAATCTGTGTCCGAAAGTGTCTGTATCTTCAGTGAAGTAACGTCCTGGCCATTCTAGAAGAAACCCACGGTTCCAGTAGGGCTCCTTGAAGAGTAAACATTGTCGGAAATTGGTATAATTATTAGGATCTAAGCTCAGTGACTGAAATCTCTTTTCTTTTTCTTTTTTTTTGGGGGGGGTGCTTTTCAAGGTAGAGTCTCACTCTAGCCCAGACTGGCCTGGAATTCACTATGCAGTCTCAGGCTGGCCTCGAACTCACAGCGATCCTCCTACCTCTGCCTCCCAGGTGCTGGGATTAAAGGAGTGTGCCACCACACCTGGCTTTTTAATTTTTTTTTTTTTTTGGCAATACTACATTTTGATCAAATGTGCCCCACATCCCCCTTCACCCTCACTGTGCTCATCTTCCTCATCACTTAACGATTGGCTAAGCCACAGAAGAGAATGACTTAGTGGTTGACACTCTATTCAAAGGAGGATCTCTTTATGGGCGCTCACAGCTGGGTTGTGTCCACTTGCCTACTGATTGTGTTTTCACTGTAGAATAACAAAATCATCATAGGGAGCAAGCAGGGCCAGACATCACCACTCTGCAAGACAGGAAATATGCTTGGGTCACGTGGGTGATCAATGGTGAACCCTGCTTTCTCACCGTAGAGGGAGGCTGGAATCAAATCTTTTTTTTAAATAAATTTATTTTGTTCATTTTTATTTATTTATTTGAGAGTAACAGAGAGAGAAAGAGGCAGAGAGAGAGAGAGAGAGAGAGAGAGAGAGAATGGGCACGCCAGGGCCTCCAGCCACTACAAACGAACTCCAGATGCGTGCGCCCCCTTGTGCATTTGGCTAACGTGGGTCCTGGGGAATCGAGCCTCGAACCGGGGTCCTTAGGCTTCACAGGCAAGCGCTTAACCGCTAAGCCATCTCTCCAGCCCCTGGAATCAAATCTTATCTACTTCCCACTACGGTGTTTCTGGGGCGTGTCAGCTCCCTTACAAGTTACACAATTTGGAGGGCTGCTGTGGATGCTGAAGGGAGGCAGCCGTGACTAGAGAAATAGCTGTAGAGTAAATGTTAATGACATGCAAATCTGTGTAAAGTGGGACTAAATCAGCATCTGTTGGATGTGCATTCTGACGATCTCTGCTCTCTCGCTTCTCCTCAGGATGATGAAGATAAACTGACCTGGAAAGATCGCTTCCCAGGGTACCTGATGAACTTCGCCTCCATCTTGTTCATGGTAATTTCCTCCCGGGACCCCTTGCTGGGGGCTTTGCGCATGTCCATCCCGTTGTGTGGGCGCTATGGGTATTTCGTTCCGTTGTGCTGTGGAATCATGAGGGGTTGGCAGAGGTGAGGCCACCGTCCCCAGGAGAGTGATGCCCCTTTGCACACTCTGCCGGTTCGCGCAATGCCAATAAGTGTCTGGGAGCCGCAGGAGACAGTCAGCTTGGGTTGAAGACTGATTCTTTAGTGTCCCTGTGATATTAGACCTGAGTTCTAATGTTAAGAAGGGAATACAGGGCCGGAGTGATGGCTGAGCGGTTAAGGCGTTTGCCTGCAAAGCCAAAGGACCTCGGTTCGATCCCCCAGGGCCCACGTAAGCCAGATGCACAAGGGCCGCACGCGTCTGGAGTTTGTTTGCCCATCGCCCTGACCCTGTACTCCACAACAGCATTGACTTTTGATTTTAGCGTCTGTTTTGTTGTCCTCGCTGCTACATCCCCAGCGTCTAGCACTGTGACTAGGAAAATAAAGGCATCGAGCGGATGTCAGCCGCACATGCGCGAGGAGCCCAGAGGACGTTGGTCCTCGCCTTCCGCCCTGCCGGGATCTGGGTCTCCCACTCACCGCTGCGTTTGCCTCGCTGGCTGGGCTGTGAGGTTCCAGGCCATTCTCCCGTCTCCTCCTCCCCTCTTGCCACAGGAGGGCTGGGATCACAGACACTCTCGACAGTGACAGGCTCCCAGCGTCCTGGGGACCTGCCCTCCAATCCCCACACTGGAGCTCGGCCCCGTGAATGTTTTTTTTTTTTAATTTTTTTTTGTTATTTTTATTTATTTATTTGAGAGCGACAGACAGAGAGAAAGAGGCAGATAGAGAGAGGGAGAGAGAATGGGTGCGCCAGGGCCTCCAGCCACTGCAAATGAACTCCAGACGCGTGCGCCCCCTTGTGCATCTGGCTAACGTGGGTCCTGGGGAGTTGAGCCTCGAACCGGGGTCCTTAGGCTTCACAGGCAAGCGCTTAACCGCTAAGCCATCTCTCCAGTCCCCCCCCCCCCCCGTGAATGTTTTATCCACTGGCCAGCTCCCCGGCCACCCTGCCTTGTTCCTCCTTCCCAGTATTCCCGTAGGAAACTGCCTCTCACTTCTGCAGCGTTCTCTTGGCCTGTCCCTTACTTTCTCCCGGAGCTATCTGAGGTTCATGAACTGAGGGCGGCCTTGGCCTCTGGCCAGTGGCTAGAGCTCACCCTGGTCACATGCGGCCGGGGACTTTCTCCACCCCGGAGGCAAGTCCTGCAGCGTGGGGACCAGGACTTCTCTCCTTCCAGTCTCTTTCACAGTGTCAAATAGGACCGGACTCTTTGCCCTGGCTTACACTGTGTACTAGAGACTTCTGTCACTGCCGTGACCAAATACCTAATAAGTCACAACTTGAGGGAGGAAGGGTTTATTATGGCTTACAGTTTAAGAAGGATACGGCCCATCGTAGAGGGGAAGGCATGGTGGCCGGATCATGAGGCACTGCTCATATCGCTCCTGTAGTCAGGAGACTGGGAGAGGATAGGAATCAGGGCCAGACTATATATAAAACCCTACCGCCCACCCCCCACCCCCGCCACCCCTGTGACTCATTTCCTGCAGTAAGGTTACTCCTAAAAGTTCCATAGTCTTACAAAGCAGTGCCACCAACTGGGATCAAGTGTGCAAACTTAAACGTATGAGGGACATTTCACATTCAAACCAAAGCGCATGGCATTTTTTAAAAAATGCTTCAAGGGTAAAGCTGTGAGATTAAAATACCAAAAGCCACAGGGATAGGACAGGGAGGTGACCCGTAGCAAAGATCAGTGGCTTTTCACCTAGCTCCTTCCACACGTGAAGCACTGCAATGGGACGGCATAGGCCACAGAGCGTGGCACAAGATCGAGTGTCTTCTGGCCTAGTCATGGGAGACTGGATGCAGTGACGCGTTGTTCTAGCGCAGTGGCTCACGTGACAGGGCGTCAGAAAATATTGAACCTAAACACCGTCAGTTGACACAGCCAAGTGCTGGGGACGGCACTGAGTTTAGTGCCGGGAGAAAACCCGAGTTCTGAAGTCAAGAGGGGAACGCAGGGTTTGTTGCATGGCGCAGGGTCCTGTCCTGGATCCTTGAGATGCCTCGCTCACAGAAGGCATGGCGGTTGTCAGGGCGAGTGAGAGCGCACCTTGAACAATGACATTGAGAAGGCACAGTGAGTGGGTCAGCTGTTGTTGATGTCCCCATCGACATCTCAGCTCTGCTCTGAACCCACCAGGCCTTCCTTGGATCAACCAGATTGCTGCTGCTTGGGGCTCAGAATCCTTATGCATAAGACCAAAAGTTGTCGTCAGGAGATGACCCCTAAATGCCATAATTCTTTAATCCCTTCCATGACCCAGGAGGTTAAGGGGTAATAGACCAGGCCTTGGGGGTCTTGAGCAAATCACTTCTCTTTTCTACGTGTGTTTCCTTGTCTGCAAAACGCTCAGGGGTCTGGCTTGGTGCACTCCAAGTCTGAGCAACCTGGAAGCCCTGTGGGTCTAGAGGCCCTCTGGGACACTCCAGAGGAGAGTTCCAGAACCCGGTTTCTACTGTAGGGCAGAAAATCAAGACCAGGGACGGGTAAGGCTGTGGAGAACAGGCAGAGGCTGGGGACGGTGGGGGCGGGGCAGGCGTGTTGGAGGTGAGGCTGGAGGGAAGGGGAGGGAGGGAAGGGAGGCTCTCCCAAGTGAGCAGAACACAGCTTCTGGACTTGACGGTGCAGATCCACAGTCAGGTGGGCTGGAGTTCTGGAGATCCTCAAGTCAATCAGGCCTCAAACTGGTGTAGCCCTCTCTCCCAAGACCCCACTGAGCAGGAAGCGGAGTGTCTTTTCTTTCTATTTAGCAGCCAGGCCTGAGAGAGCTCAAGAGACAGTCTCTTCCCTATCTTTCCCTGAGGCCCCTCCCCAGCACCCCAAAGCAGAAGCTGGTTTTTTTTGTTGTTGTCTTACCATTTTCCCCTTAGTCTGCCCCCAACTCCACTTCTCTCTCTCTTTATCTCTCTCTCTCTCTCTCTCTCTCTCTCTCTCTCACACACACACACACACACACACACACCACACGCTCTTCCACGCCCAGCCTCTGTGGCATTACCAATATTCCCACCTGAAAAAGTGATTCTGGGGAGAAAAAAAAAATTCACACCACATTTCCCAGGCCCTGGCTGTCTGGAGGTGACAGTCCCAGAAAACTGGAAATGAACCTATCAACATTGTTGGAGCTGATGATGTCACGTCCGGGTTTCCTCTCCGAGTAGTCATCCCTCCTCACTCTGCAGACTGACCGTGGTTCCCTCTCCACCTGAAAGAACTCTCCCCCAGAGTATTTTTGCCATCTATCATCCTATGCACACAGACACACACACAGAAAAAAAAGAAAAGAAAAAGAAAAGAAAGGGTGTGTGGGGAGGACTCACGAGACTGAACACCTTCATCTGCAGAAAGGGTATGTGGGGAGGACTCACCTGACTGCAGCTAATTTAGATTACTCCAGTGGGGTGAGGTGTGCCAGGCATTTCTCCTCGCAGCACCCCGGTCTTCCTGAGAACCGCCTTCTTTGGCTGCGGTGGGAAGATGAACAAAGTGGGCACGCGGGCAAGGTGGCACCGCTGACCCTGCAGGTCTAGGAGATTCCGTTATTCTTAGCTTGAAGGGTCCCTGGAGGTGAAGCGGCGGCGACATCTCTTGGGAGCGAGGTAGCTGGAGATTTGTGCACCAGATGCGATATTTCTGCTCTCTACTTGCAGCTGCCTGGTGGAGAATTTAGTTATTGACTTTAGTCACTTGGTGTGTAGTCAGTGTGCAGTGCCCCTGTGGGTCCCGCTGCCTTTGTGCGGGACCTTCTTCTTCCATCAGTCAAGCTGCACCGTCCCTCCTCGGCTCAGACATCTTCAGTGGCTCCCTGCACCCTCCCTATAGCAGTACAGTTCGAGGTTCATTCCCTCCCTGTCCAGCAAGGTCTACCCATTCTCCTGCACTCTCGGGTCCTCCGGCCGCCGTCCTTTCTCATCTAACATGCCTTGTCTGTCTCTCACTGTAGTGTGAAAGGACTTCACCTAACCTCCGACGTAGTCTGCAAGGTCCCCCCGGTGGAAGTAATGACCCGACGTGCGTTGTATATACCACTATCCAAAATGTTATCTTCAGTGTTGGTTGGTGTGTGCTGACAGGCCATTGGGAATTTGACAAAAACTAGAGACACGGGCTGGAGAGATGGCTTAGCGGTTAAGCGCTTGCCTGTGAAGCCTAAGGACCCCCGGTTCGAGGCTGGATTCCCCAGGACCCACGTTAGCCAGATGCACAAAGGGGCGCACCGTCTGGAGTTCGTTTGCAGTGGCTGGAGGCCCTGGTGCGCCCATTCTCTCTCTCCCTCCTTCTCTCTGTCGCTCTCAAATAAATAAATAAAAATAAACACACACCAAAAAACTAGAGACACTATCCTAACAACAACAACAACAAAAATGCTGGCCACAGACGTCTCTGTATTGGTAGGTCTCTTGCCACCCACAAGGGACTCAAGTTTAATAACAGCTGCTACGGCAAACCGTACTGACAGCTGAGCATACAGTAGGTGCTCAATAGTTGCCTGCTGCTATTTTCCTGCTCAGTCACCTCCTGCTTTTCTTGCTTTGCTGAAACAGATCGCCCTGACATTCTCCATCGTCTTTGGGGTCATTGTGTACCGGATCACCACTGCAGCCGCTCTGTCTCTCAACAAGGCCACACGCTCCAATGTCCGGGTGACAGTGACGGCGACCGCGGTCATCATCAACCTCGTGGTCATCCTCATTCTGGACGAGATCTACGGCGCCGTGGCTAAGTGGCTCACCAAAATCGGTACTGTGTCCCCGGCTCCTCCTTGGCCTAGGCCAGCTTGAATGTGGTCAGTTCAGCATGCGCCAGGCGTTTGATGGGAATGACTCAGAACGTAAAAGGGGCGGGGCAGGGTACCGTGCACAGTGCCTTTAAATCGCAAGCATGGGAGAGCGCAAAAGGCCTCCTCTGAGAGGAAGTCTTCCTCCTTCTAGCAGGGTCAGAAGCCCCCTGGCCAGCATTTGACTACCTCACTGTCTCCTACAGATTGTGAGCTTTCTTCTTCTTCCCAGCAGTGTGTGGAAAGAGAATGAATGTCTCTTGACACTTGAGCCCAGAGGCTCTTATCTGTCCCCAAATCCACACAGTCCCCAGGCACGAAGCCCGACTCCAAAGAGGCCCATCAGACTTCCCAAGCTTCAAGCCACTGAGAAACACACAGTGGCTCCTCTATCCAGACGTGGTGTCATTTGATCTACAACCTGCTGTGGCCGGAGACCTGGCTCCGGCCTTTGTGCTGGTTAGACGGGGAAGGGTGGGCGCAGAGACCCCTCCCAAGCTCATTCCCCCTTCTGCATTGATTCTGGGTGGCCTGGACGCCTCTTCCTCTTTCAATTTAAGGACTTCCTGCTTGACTATAGCGACTGAACCTAGAGTCTTCTTGTGAACCTCCTGGGAAATCGAGCCACTGGTATGGGGTCCAATTCACTGTCCAGTTAGAAGCTGGACACCTGGTGGGTGATAGCCTTCTCAGACAGCCTTCCTTAGATGGATGGAAAATTATTTTTTTAAAAAAAATATTTTTTTTTATTTATTAGAGAACATGAAAGAGGGAGAGAGAGAGAGAGAGAGAGAGAGAGAGAGAAGAGAGAGAGAAAGGGAGAGAGAGAGGGAGAATAGGCACATCTCTAGATGCATGCGCCACCTTGTGCATCTGGCTTACTTGGGTCCTGGGGAATTGAACTGAAGTCCTTTGGCTTTGCAGGCAAATGCCTTAACCACTAAGCCATCCCTCCAGCCCCAAGGACGGAAAATTCTGAAGGCTGCCCTGCTCTTACGTGACCTGTGCTCTGAGGCTGACATAGTGATGCGTGTCTGTGATATTCTTGCTGGTCAGGTAGATTACCCTCTGTAATGGGGGTAGTGGTTTGATTCAGGGTGTCCCCCATAAACTTGGTTGTTTTGAATGCTAGATTCCCAGCTGATGGAGATTTGGGAATTAACGCTTCCTGGAGACAGTGTATTGTTGGGGGCAGGGCTTATGGGTGTTATAGCCAGTGTCCCCTTGCCAGTGTTTGGCACACTCTCCTGTTGCTATGGTCACCTTATGTTGGGCAGAGGGTGATGTCCACCCTCTGCTCATGTCATCATTTTCCCTGCCATCATGGAGCTTCCCCCTCAAGCCAGTAAGCCAAAATAAACCTTTTTCCCCACAAGCTGCTCTTGGTTGGCTGATTTCTGCCAGCCATGTGAACCTCACTGCAACACTGGAAGAGGCCGTTCAGCTCTCTTCTCACTTCTGCGTGTGGATAAGTGTCATTTATATTCCCTCCTAAGTTTTTTGAGGAAAAGTTGGAGAGGATTTTCATTCAGTGTGTTTATTTTATTTATTCGAGAGACAAAGATAGACAGAGGCAGGTCGAGAGAGAACGGGCGTGCCCAGGGCCTCCAGCCACTGCAGACGAACTCCAGGTGCACGCGCCACCGTGTGCATCCGGCTTATGTGGCCACTGGAGAATTGAACCTGAGTCCTGAGGCTTTGCAGTCAAGTGCCTTAACTGCTACACCATGTCTCCAGCCCCAGTTTGTTTGTTGTTAAGCTGTCCAGGGTTCTGTTCAGAGGAGCGTCTGCGCTTTATGGAAGAGCTCAGAGTAAGAGATGTCAGGCAGGCGTGTGTGAAGGGGGTGAGGAAATGGCGGGTAAAGGTTGGAGGTCCCTGACAAAGAAACAAAGGGAGAGACATGGAGTGGAGGAAGAGACCAGACACCCTGGGCTTGGGGGTGTCATCTAAGGAAGTGGCATGTGGGCTGGAGAGATGGCTTGGTGGATAAGACACCTGCCTGCAAAGCCAAAGGATCCAGGTTCGATTGCCCAGGACCCACGGAAGCCAGAAGCACACAGGGTGGCAGAGGCGTCTGGAGTGCATCTGCAGTGGCTGGAGGCCCTGGTGCGCCCATTCTCATCCTCTCTCTCTCTCTCTCTCTTTCTCTCAAGTAAATAAATAGAATAAAAGTATTTTAAAAAGAAGAAGTGGCATGCGGGTGAATGTAAATGCCAGTGGAGAGAAGGAACCAAACAGAGACATGAGAGAGAGAAAGCATGGCATATATCCAGGAAGCCATAAGACCCCAGCGTGGTGGTTACCCAAGGGCCACAGCAGGTATAGGGCGAAGTTGAGTAAGACACTGAGCCTGGGGAGTTGACTGATACCTCCTGGCTTGATGTTTTGTTTTTTGTTGTTGTTTTTGTTTTTGTTTTTTTTCCAGAGTCCTCAGCTTTCAATGCCAGCCTGAGGACTCTGTGCCTACTTTCATAGGCAACGGAAAACTTTTGCTGGAATTCAAGAGGGGCAGGGGCATCCTGTGACCAATACCACTCCACTGGCCTGATTACCGAGCCAGCCAAGAAGGAGCTGAAACCCCGAAAAATGCTACCGTGTGGGAAGGTAGTCCAGCACCTACTGGTGAATTCCCTACAGCTCTGCCCTCTCTGTGATAGGCTACGGCCCACTGGAGAGCGCCACAAGCCTCAGGGGCCTGGCGGGTACACAGGATGCCTGCTACCTGCGGGCACCTTTGTCCCCAAAGGAAGGGGAGGGGCAGCAGGCAGGAAAGCAACGCTGGGCTCACGTTCCAGACCGTTCCATGAGACAAGCTACTCCCGCTTGTGTCACCCACGAGGGGCACAAAGTGGGATAGGTGGGGACAGCTAGGGAAATCCGCGTGAGTGCCCAATGCCATGTGGACGGAGTTCCAGGAGCGGACAGAAATACACGCCGTCCCTGTACCTGGTGCGAGGCCGACAGCGCTGAGCAGCGTTTGAAGGACGGTATGATGGAGACGACACGTTTGCAAAAGTCCTCAGACAGCACCGTAGGATGCTCGGATGCAAGGGAACAGAGGGGCAGGGAGAGTGTGTGTGAGGTGTGAGGGTGTGGGCAGGAAGCGGGGAGAGAGGAACAGGAAGTCAGGGGTGGCGAAGTAACCTCTTTTTCCACTTGTGTTTTATTTCTCTTACATAAGATACAAGATAGAGCGGTTAATAATAATAATAATAATAATAATAACTATATTGACAAGTATTTAGTGAGCATCTCCCATGTGCAAAGTTGAGTCTTAACTGTTGTTTAAAGTCATGAACAAAATGGCCCTTAGGGCTGGATGTGGCTTGGTGGTATCACACTTGCCTAGAAAGCACTCATGAGACCATGAGTTCAATCCCAGCAGCACACACAGACAGACAGACAGACAGACAGACAGACAGACACACACACACACACACACACACACACACAGAGTCATACACCCACATACTTCCATATGGTGAAGCTCTTGGTTCTAACACTGCTAATACTCTTCCTCACTCTTCCCCGCTCCCTCAAATTTAGGCTCATCCAACTTGCTAAAGCAAAGCCCAGTGTTCCACAAGAGAGTCTGTTCCCTGACAGGTGAATTCTGACAAGTATATTTGTTCTTTGTGGTAGAAATGCTTAAAACATGTTTTAAACGCAAAAAAAAAAAAAAAATTCTGTTAGCCCATTTTATCTTTACAAAAGCTGTATTGTTGGGATGAAGAGATGGCTTAGAGGTTAAGTCGCTTGCCTGTGAATCCTGAGGACCCAGGTTCAGTCCCCCAATACCCCCATAAACCAGATGCTCAATGTGGCACTTGCATTTGGAGTTCGTTTGCAGTGGCTGGAGACCCTGGTGTGCCCATTCTCTCCCTCCCTCCCTCACTCACTCACTCCTTTCCTCCCTTCCTCCTTTCCTCCCTCTCTCCCTCCCTCCTTCCCTTCCTCTCTCTTCCTCTGTTTCCTCTCTCTGTCCCTCAAATAAATAAAAATAACACATAAAAAATGTTTAAAAATAAAAATTAAAAAAATAAAACAAAAGCTGTGTATGGTCAGCATGGGAGATATGATATCTTCATTTTACTAAGTTTCAAACTGGGATTTTACTTCCACAATGCAGACAGATACCTTCTGTACTGTTTTAGTCTAAGTTTCTTAAAATCCGTATTACAGTGGTGCTTTGGGCCTCCACTCAGGAAGGAGCCCACGCAGACATCGGACTGGGTTGCTCTTGTCTCTTTTAGGCAGGGAAGTACTGCTTTGCGATGGAGACCACTGGATTCAAGACTCCAGGGGGAGCGAGCCTTTGGGTTCTTGACTTAGCTTCCTCCTTCCCGCCCTCACCTACGCCCCGCCAAGCAGCAGGAAGCTTTCCCGGACCATGTTGTTTCAGTTCCTTGTCATTTTCCTGCTTCTGTCCATCGACTGTATTATCCTGATGGCCTGTTTGAGACTTCCAGAGTCTTCCACCTCCCTCTATGGGCCTCTAGCTTAAAAAATGCCCACCATAAGCCAGGCGTGGTGGCGCGTGCCTTTAATCCCAGCTCTCGGGAGGCAGAGGTGGGAGGATCGCCGAGAGTTTGAGGCCACCCTGAGACTAAATGGTGAATTCCAGGTCAGCGTGGACCAGAGTGAGACCCTACCTCGAAAAACAAAAAACAAAAATGCCCCCACATCATGCCCTCTTAGACACTGAGCGTCACTCCTGCCCAGCCCTCTGGGAGAGAGCTGAACATCGCCCTTGGTTCAGACATAAGCCACCGTATTCCTCCAGCGTCACTCTGTGTGTTTCTGCCCCGGTGTCTGGCCTCTCCAGGGAGGCTGCCTTCTCCCGAGTGTTTGGACACTCAGCACTCAGGGTTTCTCTTCTTATTGCCTCTTCTGGCGCGTCCGTCAGCAGCGTATAGAGCACCGACTTGGTCACAGGCGCAGTTCTGAGAACGTGGCAGACAGAGACCTGCACTGTGGCCAGGGAGGAAGATGGCACACGTGACCGTCTCGTAGAGTAGACTCACGAGAAAGGTCCAGGATGGAGAGTGGTTTGGGGCTATGCACTTTGGACCAGATGCTCAGTGAAGTTCCCGTAGGGGTGGTCGTGGTGAACCTGAGACCTGAATGACGAGAGGGCACCTACCAAGGAGATCCTGGAGGGAAAACCCTGGGCATGTGGAAAAGCAGATGCCACAGCTATAGGTGGGAGTGAGCTTGGAGAGAAGTCTCCCTAGACGCGGACCATCTACTGTGTCACTTTTCTGTTTCTGCCTCTATGAGTGCGCCCAGAACCTGACGTAGACTCTGCTCTGCTGGAGCAATTAATTCATCTTTTTAAAAAAATACGATTTTACTTTTATTTATTTATTAATTAGAGACAGAGGGAGGGAGGGAGAGAGAGAGTGAGAATGGGCACGCCAGGGCCTCTAGCCACTGCAAATGAACTCCAGACGCATGCGCCCCCTTGTGCATCTGGCTAACATGGGTCCTGGGGAATCGAACCGGGGTCTTTAGGCTTCACAGGCATGTGCCTCAACCACTGAGTCATCTCTCCAGCTCCAGTTAATTCATCTTTAAATGTTAGTTGTAAGGCGTATTTTAGGTGCTCACGTGCTAAGTCCAGTGTGGCTGGGGATGGCTCTCTGCTGCATGCAGTTTCTCAAGGACCCAGGCTGGTGGACTCTGTAGGGGAAAACGTCATGGAGGAATGAGGCTCGGAATGTCCTCAGCAAATAAAGTAAAATAAAATAAAATCAATGTCTTCATCCCTTTTGTGTGCACCTGACCAGCTAGAACTAGCCCAAAGATGAAACAGCTAGAATATGATGTGTGCAACTATTTGACTGTCAATCTTATCATTTGATTGTATTGAGAAATGCCTAGGTTAGTACAACATACCTGGGGGGGGGGGAGTCTTGGATCATTTCCACAGAGGACTAAGTGGGGCATATACTTGCCTCGAATGTGAGTGGCCCCATTCGACAGGCTGAGTGCATGGGTGTCATAAGGGGGAGAAAACCAGCCGACATAGGCACCCTCTCTTTCTGCTCCCTGGCCTCCGTGATGTGAGATGTTCTGCTATACCACACCCTGTGCCAGCGGTCAACTGAAAAAAAAAAAAAACCCTTTCCCCCTTTAAACTATTTTTTTTTTTTTGGTCAGGTATTTTGTCATAGTGACAAGAAACCGACTAACACAAGTGCCCTGGAGAAGGGTACATCTCTACCCCTTGCCTCTCCCGCTTGCTCCAGTCACGCTACAAGGCTCTTGAGCACACCAGCTCTCTTTTTTTAAATTTGTTTATTTTTATTTATTTATTTGAGAGAGAAAGAGGCAGAGAGAGAGAGACAGAGAGAGAGAGAGAGAGAGAGAGAGAATGGGCGCACCAGGGCCTCCAGCCCCTGCAAATGAACTCCAGATGCGTGCGCCCCCTTGTGCATCTGGCTAATGTGGGTCCTGGAGAATCGAGCCTCGAACCGGAGTCCTTAGGGTTCACGGGCAAGCGCTTAGTCACTAAGCCATCTCTCCAGCCCTACACCAGCTCTGTGATCTCCTACACAGCGCCGGGCTCAAGGCACATCTGAGCGCAAGTCTCGGGGATGCCATGGTGGTCCACCCATAAATGTTTCTTTGAAAAAGTAGTTTGTATTTGTTCTTTGACAACTCCATGCATGTGTGTTCTAATCTCATCACGTAGATTCCCCCATCAGCCTCTCTTGCCCCCCTCCCGTTCCTGCTGAACCCTTTCCTTCCCCCCTTTACATATCAGTAGATATATCATTGAAGAGAATGACTCCCTCCCTCAGCAACTGGTGACTAGCAGGGGCTCCTCAGGGATGGCTGGGCACTCCAAGCCCCTCTCCTGTCCATGAGGGAATGGTGACTGGCCTATCTTATGCAGGTGACCACAGCTGCTGGGATTCATGAGTGCAATGGTAGTGCGGGGTCCAGGCAAGAGAGGGCCACAACCTTCCTCCTCACCTGCCAGCTTTTACATTCTTCTCATCCCCCACCGCATTGCTTCCTTCACTCATGCATTCACAGAGGAGTTTCTCCGAGCAATACTCACAGGCTGGGCATCCTGTAGGCCACGGTAGCTGCTGCTGGGAGCATTTGTGTGCTGTGATTTCAGCCTGGCCTGCCCACAAAGGGATCCAAGGAGATAGCGAGGAGCATGACGCAGTCACAAAGTCATCTGAGCCAATCGTGACCGGCGGGTAGCGGAGGACTTTGAAGTGTCCTTGGTGGCAAAGAACACTCACTCCAGAGACGGTCAGACCAAGCGGCTTTCCCGAGCACCCACAGGTAGAGAGGGATGGGACCCCGCAGGGACACGGAGCTGCAGGTGTTACCACCTAATGCAGTGAGAAGTGTGCCAGGCTTAGGGCTTGCTGGGCCATTCTCACACTGGGTTGAAAGCCCATCTGGCTTCCCGCCCACCACTCCTTGGTGGCATTGGTAGAAACGTCTGTAAATGCCGTCTGGAGGAAAAGGCTGCGACTTATTAGTAACAGAGATGTGGTCGTGGTTTCAGCCCAAGCTGGGGGAACGGTTTCTGACACTTCCTCGCCACCTCTGTGAAGCACTGCGCGCCTCACTCAGTGTAGCGGAAGCGGCAGGAAATGCTCATCAACCTGAGCTGGCAGGTGAACATTTCCTCTTCATCTTCATTTTCACCGAAACCATCATCCCTTCCATTTGCAAGTAACCTCCCCGCCCCCTGACCATGCTGGTCCTGGGCAATAATCCCAGCTAGTTGGGAGTTGAGGCAGGGATACCTACCATAAGCTCATGTTCTGCCTCGAGCTACAGAGTGAGTTCAAGGCCAGCCTATGCAGCTTAGCGGACAGAAAAGCCCCTGTCTCGAAGTCGAAAGGGAGGGAGAGAAAGAGAGAGCGAGAGGGGAGGCAGGCAGGCGGGAGGGGCCGCTGTAGAGCTCAGTAGTAGAGCACGTGCCCAGTAGGCACGAGGCCCTAGACTTGATCTCCACTAAGGGAGAAATGTCCTGTATGTTCCTAAGATCCCATATATTCCTGCCCAGCCAGAAGGGAAGGGAAAAAGGGCTGAAATGGTGAAGCTCTTCTTGCCTCCACCCCATTCCAGATTCTTCTCCACTAGTTAGAGAACTGGGGTGTTTTCCTTTTCTGCTCTCATTTCTCCTACATCTGTGGCAGAACTTCATCCCTTCGCGAGGACAGTTCTCCCAAGATGAGTTCTTCCTGGGTGACATTTTTCCATCTGTGCCTCCTTTGCTGCTGGAGGGGCCAGGACGCCACCAGTTTGAATAGGGAGTTCTCTGGGGCGGGGGAGGGGGGCTTGACAGTCCTTGCTGAGTCTGAGTCTCGCCGTTACACCCCATTGCACATAGCTACTGGACTGTCTCATCCAGAGGAAGATGCAGGGGCCCAGTGGAGAAGCCCCCCCCAACAAAGTTGAACCGGGGAAGTGGCTGGGCTCTTCA